>LR812521.1:71414926-71579926 GCA_903798195.1 Danio kyathit | reverse complement strand
CAAGGCATGATCACATTTTATATTGGTAAAATAAGTGTAATCTAGAGGCCTTTGCTGTTCATATAAGCCACTTCTGATACCAAATGATCAACTAGAAGTCAAGTTATTATTTGTTGTTCCTAAAACTTGAATAGGTGACAAGACTTTTGTCAGGTAGTGAATAATTTCTTATAAATCACAATACTACTGTAGCAGCAGAGATCCAGGTCTCTTAATGCAAAGTAAAACTGTAAATAAACAGAAAACGTGAATAACAAGCTTTAAAAAAAATGATGCTTAGCATAATTGTTATTTACAGCGTGTGTGTGATAATTCTGCAAACAATTCTTTATACTGTTTTTTGACTGGATAATAGTGATTATCTAGCCTGATCTCACGAGGAAACGGAAGTATTTTACGTTTTGTCAGTTTAGTGGCTAATTTGCACCCAACCCCACCCCTAACCCCAACTGTCATTGGGTGATGAGCAAATTGAATTAGATCGTACGAATTCATACGAATTAGCCACTAAATCAAAAAGTTACGAATTGCCGTGAGATTGCGTTGGATTATCTGTTTCTTCTCTGCAGTATGAATGTGATTTCATCTTTATTTTTACCTGTTCATCAAATATTGATGCATTGTTTGAATCAGCCCAGCTGTTGCTTTGTGTGTCTGTTGTGTGTGTGTGTTTATATGTGCGTCTGGTGTGTGTGTGTCTGGAGTTTGTTTGTGTGAGTGTGCGCGTGTCTGGAGTTTGTGTGTGTGTTTCCGGCATGTGTGTGTGTGTTTCCATATGCGTGCGTGCATGTCTGGAGTATGTATGTGTGTGTGTGTGTGTGTATGGTGTGTGTCTTCTGTGTGTGTGCAACTGTGCATGTCTGGTTTGTGTGTGTGCATGTGTGCATGCTTGTCTGGTGTTTTTGTGTCTGTTGTGTGCATGTGTGTCTTCTATTTGTATGTGCGGCCATTTGCGACCATTCATGTCTAGTTTGTGTTTGTGTGTCTGGTGTTTGCTGTGTGTGTGCGTGCGTGGGTGTGCGTGTGCTTTTGAGCGTGCATGACTGGTGTGTGTGTCTCCTGTGTGCGTGTGCATGCGACAGTCCATATGTGTTGTGTTTGTGTGTGTGTATGTGTGTGTGTGTGTATGCATTTGTGTCTAGTGTGTGTGTATTGGTGTGGGTCTTCTGTTAGTGTGCGTGTGGGTGTTTGCTGCTTGTGTATGTGTGTGTCAGTGTATGCATGTGTGTTTATAAGGTGCATGTGTGTTTGTGTGTTCATGCTTGTCTGTATTTGTGTGGGTGTGTGCGTGCGTGCATGTGCGTTTGGTGTGCATGACTGGTGCGTGTGTCTGCTGTGTGTGTGTGCATGCGACAGTCCATATGTGTTGTGTTGTGTTGTGTTGTGTGTGTGTGTGTATGCATTTGTGTCTAGTGTGTGTGTATTGGTGTGGGTCTTCTGTTAGTGTGTGTGTGGGTGTTTGCCGTTTGTGTCTGGTGTGTGTGTATGTGTTTGTGTGTTCATGCATGTCTGTATTTGTGTGTGGTGGTGTGGCTGTGTGTGTGGGTGTTTGCCAATTGTGCCTGGTGTGTGTCAGTGTATGTGTATCTTGTGTGTGTGTGTGTGTGTTAAAATGAATTACAAATGCACTGAATTGCTCCCCTCCTCACTCTCCTGTAGCCTGTTGAGGCCACAGATGATGCATTCTGGGATCAGTTCTGGTCAGACACTGCGACCACCGTGCAGGATGTGTTTGCTCTTGTACCCGCAGCCGAAATCAGAGCCGTCCGAGAGGAATCGCCCTCCAATCTGGCAACTCTGTGCTACAAGGTATTTTTCTCTGCTTGTTCAAACTACTGATTTAAAATGAGCCGAATAAACACAAATCTTGAGTTTTCTTTGTGACAACTTGATTGTTTTATGTTCAGTCCACTTAAATTTGTAAAAACAATGAACTTAATCGATTTGTGTTGGGACTACATGAAGGAACCCAGCGTTTTTCACAGTGTAGTGTCTGGAACTGTAGTGCTTGCGAGGTTTCGATGATGCCTCTTACATGTGTAATACAGACATGCAGTCATTAGAGAATGTGGCTCATTAGCGATTGTGTGAGTTTGAAGCTGTTGGTGGGACAGGAAAACAGCTGGCACTTTGCCCTTCCTGTCTCAGTCGCTGGACTTCCTGTTTGAGGCTGGCAATCAGAAAGAAAACATGATTATAAGTCTTCGTACAGGGAGTGCAGAATTATTAGGCAAGTTGTATTTTTGAGGATTAATTTTATTATTGAACAACAACCATGTTCTCAATGAACCCAAAAAACTCATTAATATCAAAGCTGAATATTTTTGGAAGTAGTTTTTAGTTTGTTTTTAGTTTGAGCTATTTTAGGAGGATATCTGTGTGTGCAGGTGACTATTACTGTGCATAATTATTAGACAACTTAACAAAAAACAAATATATACCCATTTCATTTATTTATTTTCACCAGTGAAACCAATATAACAACCTAACATTCACAAATATACATTTCTGACATTCAAAAACAAAACAAAAAGAAATCAGTGACCAATATAGCCACCTTTCTTTGCAAGGACACTCAAAAGCCTGCCATCCATGGATTCTGTCAGTGTTTTGATCTGTTCACCATCAACATTGCGTGCAGCAGCAACCACAGCCTCCCAGACACTGTTCAGAGAGGTGTACTGTTTACCCTCCTTGTAAATTTCACATTTGATGATGGACCACAGGTTCTCTATGGGGTTCAGCTCAGGTGAACAAGGAGGCCATGTCATTAGTTTTTCTTCTTTTAGACCCTTTCTTGCCAGCCACGCTGTGGAGTACTTGGATGCGTGTGATGGAGCATTGTCCTGCATGAAAATCATGTTTTTCTTGAAGGATGCAGACTTCTTCCTGTACTACCTAAAGAAGGTGTCTTCCAGAAACTGGCAGTAGGACTGGGAGTTGAGCTTGACTCCATCCTCAACCTGAAAAGACCCCACAAGCTCATCTTTGATGATACCAGCCCAAACCAGTACTCCACCTCCACCTTGCTGGCATCTGAGTCGGACTGGAGCTCTCTGCCCTTTACCAATCCAGCCACGGGCCCATCAAGACTCACTCTAATTTCATCAGTCCATAAAACCTTAGAAAAATCAGTCTTGAGATATTTCTTGGCCCAGTCTTGACGTTTCAGCTTGTGTGTCTTGTTCAGTGGTGGTCGTTTTTCAGCCTTTCTTACCTTGGCCATGTCTCTGAGTATTGCACACCTTGTGCTTTTGGGCACTCCAGTGATGTTGCAGCTCTGAAATATGGCAAAACTGGTGGCAAGTGGCATCTTGGCAGCTGCACGCTTGACTTTTCTCAGTTCATGGGCAGTTATTTTGCGCCTTGGTTTTTCCACACGCTTCTTGCGACCCTGTTGACTATTTTGAATGAAATGCTTGATTGTTTGATGATCACGCTTCAGAAGCTTGGCAATTTTAAGAGTGCTGCATCCCTCTGCAAGATATCTAACTATTTTTGACTTTTTGGAGCCTGTCAAGTCCTTATTTTAACCCAAAGGAAAGGAAGTTGCCTAATAATTATGCACACCTGATATAGGGTGTTGATGTCATTAGACCACACCCCTTCTCATTACAGAGATGCACATCACCTAATATGCTTAATTGGTAGTAGGCTTTCGAGCCTATACAGCTTGGAGTAAGACAACATGCATAAAGAGGATGATGTGGTCAAAATACTCATTTGCCTAATAATTCTGCACTCCCTGTAAAGTACAATAGGTAACACATTAAATTCTTATTAGTTAAAGTTAGTTAATGCATTGAAATCAACAGTGAGAAATAGCCTTATTATATTTACAGTGCATCCGGAAAGTATTCATAGCACTTCACTTTTTTCACATTTTGTTATGTTACAGCCTTATTCCAAAATGGATTAAATTAATTTATTTCCTCAAAATTCTACACACAATACCCCATAATGACAATGTGAAAAACGATTTTTTTGAAATTGTTGCAAATTTATTAAAAATAAAAAAAAGCAGAAAAATCACATGTACGTAAGTATTCACAGCCTTTGCTCAATACTTTGTTGATGCACCTTCGGCAGCAATTACAGCCTCAAGTCTTTTTGAATATGATGCCACAAGCTTGGCACACCTGTGTTTGGGAATTTTTGCCCATTCCTCTTTGCAGTACCTCTCAAGCTCTATCAGGTTGGAAGGAATGCAACGGTGTATAGCCATTTTCAAATCTCTTCCGAGATGTTCAATAGGATTTAGGTCTGGGCTCTGGCTGGGCCACTCAAAGTTGTTGTGAAACCACTCCATTGATATTTTGGCCGTGTGCTTTGGGTCATTGTCCTGCTGGAAGGTATACAGTCGCCCCAGTCGGAGGTCAAGAACACTCTGAAGCAGGTTTTCATTCAGGATGTCTCTGTACATTGCTGCATTCATCTCTCCCTTTATCCTGACTACTCTTCCAGTTCCTGCTGCTGAAAAACATCCCCACAGCATGATGCTGCCACCACCATGCTTCACTGTAGAGATGGTTTTAGCCTGGCGATGAGCGGTGCCTGGTTTTCTCCAAACATAACACCTGGCATTCACTCCAAAGAGTTCAATTTTAGTCTTATCAGACCAGAGAATTTTGTTTCTTATGGTCTGAGAGTCCTTCAGATGCCTTTTGGCAAATTCCAGGCATGCAGTGGCTTTCGTCTGGCCACTCTACCATACAGGCCTGATTGGTGGATTGCTGCACAGATGGTTGTCCTTCTGTAAGGTTCTCCTCTCTCCACAGAAAATGCTGGAGCTCAGACAGAGTGACCATCGGGTTATTGATCACCTCCCTGACTAAGGCCCTTCTCCCCCGATCACTCAGCTTAGATGGCCGGCCAGCTCTAGGAAGAGTCCTGGTGGTTCCAAACATCGTCCACTTACGGATGATGGAGGCCACTGTGCTCATTGGAACTGTCAGAGCAGCAGAAATTTTACTGTAACCTTCCCCAGCCTTGTGCCTCAAGACAATCTTGTCTCGGAGGTCTACAGGCAATTCCTTTGTCTTCATGCTTGGTTTGTGCTTTGACATGCACTGTCAACCCTGGGACCTTATATAGACAGGTGTATGCCTTTTCAAATCATGTCCAATCAACTGAATTTACCACAGGTGAACTCCAATGCTGGAGAAGACATCTCAAGCTGCTGAAACATCTCAAGAATGATCCGTGGAAACAGAATGTACCTGAGCTCAATTTAGAGCTTCATAAGGCTGTGAATACTGATGTACATGTGATTTTTCAAATGTTTTATTTTTAATAAATTTGCCATTTCAAAAAGTCTTTTTTCACATTGTCATTATGGGGGTATTGTGTGTAGAATGTTGAGGAAATAAATAAATTTAATCCATTTTGGAATAAGGCTGTAACATATAAACAAATGTGGAAAAAGTGAAGCAATATTAATACTTTCCGGATGCATTATATATGTTATAAGTTAGTTAATAAAATATACAGCAGAATTTTCTTAGTTATTAACTCCATTTAATAAAAAGATTCCAACTTTTGATTTTAATGTGTTATTAGGCATTAACTAAAAAAAATTAACATCTCCTAAGATTAATAAATGCTTTTGTAATGTCATTACATTGACATTAAATGTAACTTATGTTAACAAATAGAGCCTTACTGTAGTGACAAACAAAAGAACAAAATGCCCATGAAACATTTATTTTGATTGTCATGGTCCGATTAAATTCCATATAAAGGTGCAGTATATAAGATTGACAGCCAGTGTAAAACATTTTTTTACTCTCACCCTCCGACGACGACTCTACGCAAATGCAGGTGGCCAGATTGACAACACCAACAGGAGCGAGCGTGCCTGACAATCGATAAAAGGAATTGTAATATTTATTATTATTATTATTATTATTATTATTATTATTATTATTATTTTGTCCTAACCCTCACCTGACATTTTTTATGTTAGAAATGGTTTATATTTCTCACGGCTGAACAACAGCATTAACTTCAATGACAATGATCACCTCAGGTAGTGTTTATGTGCTTTATTCAGTGTTATATGCTACAAATGTGAGTTTGAATACCACTTTATGTGGCATTTATTGCCATATTAAAAGCAGCAGCATATAGTTTACCACAGATCTTGACAATAAATTAAACGTATAGTTTGAAATTGAAGAGGTTTTAATCAAGGCAACCTGGGGTGCTGAAATGTAATTGGATAAACTGGCAGTGGGCAGGTTATAGAGAACAAAAAAAGAGAATAACTGACTTTAGCATTGTTGTTCAGATAAACAAATATGTTTACTTGGCATGTTTCTTAAATATCTGCATGCTCATACTTACTTCTGTGAAATACTTGAGTAATTTTACTTGATTATGTATTATTTTAAGGATTTGTGCTCAGTTTACAGTGAAACACTTTTATTAGTGTTAATGACATTTACAGTTCAAAGCTATTTGCCCTTTTAATTGAATATGATTTATGCACTCCTAGTAAGATCACTAAGTATGATGTACAACTAAAACAATGTTGCTTCAAAGTGATGCTTCTAAATATAATAAAAATAAGAAGATATTGCAATTATATAGTGCTGCTTTTTTGGTCTTACACTCTGTTGCGTTTTAATTGTTGTTGTTTGCACTAGATAGATACTTTTGACCTTTGCCATTGCGGTTTTTGTTTCCACCCTTTAATCAAACCTCTGTTTGTCTGACAAATTGCTTCATGATATTTATTTTATTTTGCATTAGAGGATGGTGCAATCTGAAGAAACAAGGATTTTCTGGGTTATTTTAACAATAGTTGAACAATACAAATTACTTTACTCAAGTATATTTTCAATATTTTTAATGAGTAAAATGTTCACTAAGTATCTGCACTTTCACTTGAGTAGTGTTTTTGAGAATCTTTACATTTCTGATGTGTAGGCATTAAGGCATTTGTTTTTCCCAGGCGGTGGAGAAGCTGGTCCAGGGAGCCGAGTCTGGCTGCCCCTCAGAGAAGGACAAACAGATGGTGCTGAACTGTACTCGAATGCTAACCCGAATCCTGCCGTACATCTTTGAGGACCAGGACTGGAGAGGCTTCTTTTGGTCCACCATTCCTGGCACTGGCAGAGCAGGGGTGAGGTTGAGCATCTACTGCACAGTTCATTGCTGCAAACTCACCAGATAGGATACAGATAGGATTGTTTTGTTTTGGCAACAAATGTAGCCCAATGGCCAGTAAAAAATAGTCCAATGATCAGTCAAAAATAGCCCAAAACTAGCCGAGTGGACAGTTAAAACTAGCCCAAATCTAGCCTGATGGACAGTCAACACTAGCACAATAGCTGTCAATAATAGGCCAAAACAAACCAAAAGAACTGTCCAAATTAGCCCAAAACTAACTCAAATGGCCTGTATAAACTTCCCCAAAAAATTGCAAAAAGCTTGCCCATTGGCCAGTAAAAAAATACAAAAAACTAACCCAATGACCAGTCAGAACTAACCCAATGACCAGTCAAAACTAACTTAATGGCCAGTGAAAAGTTGCCCAAAACTAGCCCAATGGCCAGTCAAAATAACCCAAAATTAGCCAAGTGGGCTTTCAAAACTTGCCTGATGGCCAAGGAAAACTAGCCCAATGGCCAGTCAAAAAAGAGCAAACCTAACCCAATGAACAGTCAAAATTAGCCCAAAACTAGCCCAATTGCTAGTCAAAAATAGTCCGAAAATAGCCCAATGACCAGTCCAAAATAGCCCAAAACTTGCCCAATGGTCAGTCAACAATAACCCAAAACTAGCCCAGTGATTAGTCGAAATAGCCCAATGGCAAGTCAAAATACCCCAAAGTTCAGTCAAAACTAGCTCAATGGTTAGTCAAACATTGCCCAAAACTAACCCAATGTTCAGTCAAAACTAGCCCAATGATTAATCAAAAAATAGCAAAACTAACCAAGAAAACAGTCCAATGGCCAGTCAAAATTAGCCCAAGACCAGACTAATTGACACTCAAAATAACCCAAAAAATAGCCCAATGGCTAGTCAAATATTGCCCAAAATTTGCCCAACGTTCAGTCAAAACCAGCTCAATGATTAATCAAAAATAGTCCAAAACTAAACCAATGACCAGTAAAAAATAGCCTAATACTAGCCCAACGGCCAATCAAAAAAGCCAAAACTAACCCAATGGCCAGTCAAAATTAGCCTAAAACTAACCCATTGAGCAGTCAAAACTAGCCCAAAACTAACCCATTGGACAATTTAGCTTACCCAATTCACCTATACCGCAATGTCTTTGGTGGGGGAAACCGGAGCACCCGGAGGAAACCCTTGTGAACACGAGGAGAACATGCAAACTTCACACAGAAATACCAACAAACGAGCGACCTTCTTGCTGTGAGGCGATCGTGCTACCCACTGCACCACCGTGACGCTCCGCCAATATCTCAATAAAAAGCATAATATTTTAGTCATAGATTAAAGATTTAAAGTTTTCTTTCTTTCTTTTTATTTGACAAAAAAGTAAATTAACTTAATTCTTCAAGGATATACACAATAACGTTTTAAAAACAAAACTTATTTCTGGTCCTATTCCTAAAATTGATATTAATAATTATTATTAATAATGGCATTTAAAGTTCAAATACAGTGATGACTTTTAGTGATTGTTTTGTGTTCTTGTGCATGTGTGTGCATTTGCGTGTATGTGTGTGTGTGTAGATGGATGAAATGGAGGATGATGATGATGAAGGTGCGCGTCCGCTGGCCGAGTCTCTCCTGCTGGCTCTGGCTGACCTGCTCTTCTGTCCAGACTTCACTGTTCACAGCCACAAGAGAGGAAGACCTGTGAGTTCAGCATTACATTTATATTATACCATTTGTACATCATCATCAAGCTTTGGGGAAACCTTGATTATTATTATTATTATTATTATTATTATTATTATTATTATTATTATTATAATCATTATTCACATTTTTAATGCATTCTCTATCCCAGATTTACAAAAAAATGTTTAATGAAGCCTGCAGTGTCTGGCTTTCTGGTTATCCTGTGTTTTGACGGGCAGATCAGAGAGCGTTTCAATGAAATTGGACACACTGATTAGGGAAGGATGTCACATTTAGACAGATTTGCATATTTTCCACAGTTGTCACACTAATTATCTTTTCAGGCTCTTCTATAAAATATGTGTATTCTGATGGTTCTGTTGAAACAGAAGCTGCCTTTGATTCAATTGATGCAGATTTAAAATCTGTGTGAAATCAAAATGTACTATTTTTATTTTGCTAGCACACACTAGCTATGTTTCCATCCAAAAATGTGAATTAAATTTATTGCCAAAACTGGAATATTGCATAAAAGGGGTGCCAATAAAGCAGCGTTTCCATCCAATGAGTCAAAGACATAGACTGTAAAAGATATGGACGTAGTATCCATGACGTCACCCATAGGTTTCTGAACACTGCAAAAGAAGCCACAAGTAGGCGCGGCCAACCGTCGCCATTTTGTTAGCGCGTCATCGCACCAAACGCAGCATACCAAATAAGGGCAAAGAGGCGGAGAGTGAGCGGAGCTACAGACCATGCTGGATTCTCAGCTTTTTGCTTAGACGTGGCTTAAAACAGACTTATTGCTTTGGGAGAACGTTTAATACTTCATTACCTGTGACTCGTTTGTGTTCTGACCACATGTGCTTGGTTGTACACTATATCAATAAAGTGTTTAGTCTTTTAAAAACACTGTTGTAACACATTGAGCCACTAAACATTGTTCTTATGACGTTTTTCGACAGGAGGAAAACGCAAATTACTATCAAACACTTCAGATATAGTCTGTGTTAGTAAATGCAAGGCTGTTTATAAAAATCCAGCACTAACACTGTATGACAACGCTTCAGATGACTGTTTTATAGCCTACAGCTAATCAATCTGTCAGATTCTGGAGTGTAATACTGGTCTAAAGAACATTTAAATGATAAATGATCTTAAATAAAACAAATACATTTATAGAGATGGTATCGAAGTATATAATTTCACTCACCTGTGAAATGGAGGCAACTTGAACGGTTTGTAAGCACAATTAAATCCACACATCATGCCATATCATCTGATAATTGCAGGAAATAATTCCAAAAGGCAAATGACTGTGTAAAGAAACATTAAACAAAACAAAAACACGATATATGTGCCGAGCTCAGCGACTAATTAGCCAGAATCAGCTGAGGTGACGAGACAGCGACCAGCGAGGGCTAGCTGTCACTCAAGTGGCCACGCCCTTAATTATGCAAACTTAATATAACCTAATAAAAACGAAACGGATGAGTTATAAAAAAATTCACCCCCCTCACAGTTGTCATGAAGGGTAATCATAGCTATATGCACCAAAGCCATCGTTTGTACCAGGCTGTAAACATGTTTTTATCAGCTGTAAAAATGGCCAATTTACCAATGCAGAAAGAAAGCCCTTGGACTTTCTGGAGCCAGCCCCCCAGGCGAGTCGATGAATTGCAGTTTTAGTTACTTCCGTATTGGCTTCCCGAGGGAGAGCGGGAGGTTGCCGCTTGGTCAAAGAGAACAAAGTCATCACTTCACGATAGGAAGTGGTAGGAAAAGCTGCGTGAATCTTTTCTTTATTTAATAAATGACTTTCACCCTAGAAGACAATGCCGACATGCAATGAACGTGTGGTGGCATTTGATGGTGTGAGACGCTAAGCAAAGGTTAAGGTGTTTTAGAATGACCAAAGCAATATTTTAGATGTTTTACAATGTGCTCAGCCTGCTGGTTTGTCTATTCGCTTACATTTTTATCATCACATGATCTCTTATAACAAAATCACATGACCTTTAAAAAAAAATTTATTACGATTTTCCTTCGCAGTTGATGCGCATCTTTTCTTATCGAATAAAACGTTTATCCTACTCAGATATGCGCATACGTTTATAATGCACACTTTCAAAATTTATGCGCATCTTGGCATTTCCATCAACTGTATTTTTATGCGCATATCCAAAATGCATTTAAAAATAGGTGAATTTAAACAAAGCCACTGATATAATTTAGGTGAACATTTCATTTGTTCTAAATAAAAGTGGTTTATTTTGGTAATAATTAATAAAAGTCTTCCACGTTTAGAGTGGCGATCCTTCTCTGTTGATATCAGTTCACAATACAGCTTCACCACAATATTCTTAGCCATGCCCCTCTTACCGTTAGTTTGCTACAAGGGAATGATGCACAAAAAGAAAGCTCCGCCCCCACGCAGACTCACTTAGAACTGCACATACAATTTCAGTATATATATATATATATATATATATATATATATATATATATATATATATATATATATATATATATATATATATATATATATATATATATATATATACTGTATATACTGTATATACTGTATGCAGTTGAAGTCAGAATTATTAGCCCCCCCTTTAATTTTTTTTTCTTTTTAAAATATTTGCCAACATAGCAAGGAAATTTTCACAGTATGTCTAATAATATTTTTTTTTTGGAGAAAGTCTTATTTGTTTTATTTTGGCTAGAATAAAAGCAGTTTTAAATTTTTTAATAACCGTTTTAAGGTACAAATTATTAGCCCCTTTAAGCTATATTTTTTCGATAGTCTACAGAACAAACCATTAAACAGAAATTTTGGGAAAAAATAAACAGGGGGAATAATAATTCAGGGGGCTAATAATTCTGACTTCAACTGTATGTATGTATGTATATATATGTGTGTGTGTGTATGTATATATATATATATATATATATATATATATATATATATATATATATATATATATATATATATATATATACAGTTGAAGTAAAAATTATTAGCCCCCTTAAATAGTTTTTTTTCTTTTTTAAATATTTCCCAAATGATGTTTAACAGAGCAAGGAAATTTTCACAATATGTCTGATAATATTTTTTCTTCTGGAGAAAATCTTATTTGTTTTATTTTGGCTAAAATAAAAGCAGTTTTTAATTTTTTATAAACCATTTTAAGGTCAAAATTATTAGCCCCTTTAAGCTATATATTTTTTCGATTGTTTACAGAACAAACCATCGCTATACAATAACTTGCCTAATTACCCTAACCTGCCTAGTTAACCTAATTAACCTAGTTATGCCTTTAAATGTCACTTTAAGCTGTATAGAAGTGTCTTGAAAAATATCTAGTCAAATATTATTTACTGTCATCATGGCAAAGATAAAAGAAATCAGTTATTAGAAATGAGTTATTAAAACTATTATATTTAGAAACGTGCTGAAAAAACTTCTCTTCGTCAAACAGAAATTAGGGAAATAAATAAACAGTATACTGTATATATATTTATAACATACAGTATATATATATACTTTGACACAATCGACATTGTAAAAGTACTATAGTAATATAGATAAACTGAAAACAGGTAAGATTTCTGTAATAATAGTAGGACTGACTTAAAATATACACTGTCTAGATTTATGTATTTATGGTAAATTCAATGTATTTCTTGTCCCATCTTCATTTTCATTTTTAATGATAAAAATCATACCTATTGTGTCTTTAACTCCGATTAACACTAATATTACAGTAACTGTAGGCCTGATTTGAGTTTATAATGAAGAAGGGCTTGTCTGTGTTGTCATGGTGCCAATCATTGTCATCATCAAGACATAATCCGCTTCTAGCTCTGGTCTATAGATGTGCCTCATTTCAGAGGCTGCGTCCTCTGAAGGATGCATTTGAAGGGCACTGCCTCATTGTGGCGCGAGGTGACATTCAGATGGTAGGGTCAGAATTTGGTGTCAACAACATAAAAAGGCTGGTGGATGTGTAATGGTGTGGGGGATATTTTCTTGGCACACTTTAGGCCCATTAGTACCAATTGAGCATCGTGTCAACACCACAGCCTAAATGAGTATTGTTGCTGACCATGTCCATCTTTTTATGACCACAGTCTACCCATCTTCTGATGGCTACTTCCAGCAGGATAACGCGCCATGTCATAAAGTGTGAATCATCTCAGACTGGTTTCTTGAACATGACAATGAGTTCACTGTACTCAAATGGTCTCCACAGTCACCAGAACTTAGTCCAAAAGAGCACCTTTGGGATGTGGTGGAACAGGAGATTCGCATCATGGATGTGCAGACAACAAACCTGCAGCAACTGCGTGATGCTAACATGTCAATATGGACCAAAATCTCTGAGGAATATTTCCCGTACCTAGTTGAATCTATGCCACAAACGATTAAGGCAGTTCCGAAGGCAACCTTTTGCCTGGTACAACCCGGTACTAGTAAGCTGTACCTAATAAAGTGGCCGGTGAGTGTATATTTCCAGCTTTTGTAAACCTAGTTTTCCCTTCAGATCACTTAAAATATGTTTTGATAAAAATAATTACAAATTTTATTACCACTTAACAACGGCAGCTGTTATGGTTACTACTGTAGGTGACCAGATCTGTCCTCTGTTGGCCAGATCGTCTCATATCAAAATGTTCGGTTCGGCTTGTGTGGACTTTGAAAGATTCAACTTGGAATGATGCAGCCTCTGAAATAAGACGCAGCTTATTTCATTCACTAATAAAGCCACGTCTGGCTAAACATTCATTGATCAGTGTTTAAAATCACATCAGATAGGATCAAATAATTGTATAATATAAATGTTTCACTATAAATGTATTCAGCTTTTTTCAAGCTTTATTAAAGAAACAGTTGACCAAAAACTGAACATTTGACACTCAAGTGGTTCCAAACTTTTATAAATGTTTTTCTTCTGTTGAACACAAAGCAAGATATACTGAAGAACATTGGAAAAAAGCAGCCATTGACATCCATAGTAGGAGCAAAAACACACAATGGAAGTCATTAGCTGTTCTTTAACAGTATATCTTCCTTCATGCTCAACAGAAGAAACTCAAAACAGGTTTAAAACAAGTGGAGAATGAGTAAATGATTGCAGAATTTTCACTTTAATAATTTGGTAGTAATAAAAGTTTTTGGATCGTCAGATTTGCTCTGAATTCAGTGTGTGATTTAATTTGTGTGTCATGTCCAGGACTCGGTTGAGGACATGCAGTCTCTGGACAGCTGCGAGTACATCTGGGAGGCCGGTGTGGGTTTTGCTCAGTCTCCACCACTCAACTACATCCACGACCTCAACCGGTGAGAGCCACGCACGTGTGTTTTGTTTGAGTTTCCACCGTGTCCTTTTAATGAGTAACCACACAAGACGTCTGAAAGGCCAGACCTGTTTTTCCACTTAAACCGAGATCCAGATCAGCTGCATAAAGAGCAGATTAGTCAAATAAGTGGTGTGTATGTGTTTAATGTGTGTGTGTGTTCGTAGGTCTGAGCTGTTGAGGCTGCTGCTAACCTGTTTCTCAGAGGCCATGTACCTGCCGCCAACATCAGACAACACTATCCTCAACCCCTGGGTCACTTTCTTCTGCTCCACTGAAAACAGGTCCGGCTTCACAAGACACACAAAAGACAAACGGGACACTCCCCGCTTAAACCACCCGCCGACTTACTAGTGCTGTTGACAAAGTCCAGCCTCTAATCCTGACTGTTAAACCCTAGTGTGGGATCTTTAGATTTGGGCTTGTTAGAAAGTGTCTAGCAAACAACTAGCCAGACATCCTAGCAACTGCGTAGTACCAGCACACAAAAACACGCAGAGCAGCATAGTAAATACATAAAAACTTCACCTCAGCTAATAAAGCATCCAAAAAAGCTCATTACACTGTAAAAATCCAGAGTTCCACTCAATTAAAGGGCTGACTCAGTCAGTTTTTGACTCTTCTAAAGCATAACAATACCATAATATTTTTGCAGATATTTAAGATGCTAAGTGAACATTCTTGCTTATCTGAAAAACAAAGCTAAAGTCAGATGTTCTGCTTTGAAAATGTGCATTACGTGCCAGAACAGTTGTCTTTGTTTTGGTCATTTAACCCGTCCAGTTTAACGAATTATATTTCAGCACCCCGGGTTGCCTTGGTGGAAAACTGTGTATTTGATTCATTCAGTCATTCATTCAAGGCTCTCAAAGCATGTGCCCGCAACTGAAAATGCGACCCCTGACCAACAGTAACAGCCTCCAAAATGAGACGCAGATTCCACATGAGGTGGTTATTAATGAGCAAATAATATAAATATTACAAACGTAAACATTAGGTGAGCAGGTTACATTGTAACCTTGTGTCCTAACAACACGCTACATGATGAAGTTTGCAGTGATAAGCAATTTTGTTTGCACCAGATGAAACACGACAGAAATTTAAATACAGCCATTCAGAAGCACAGAATAGTGCACTTACTGCACACCAACAAAATGCTAAGTATTACAATCTAATTAAAGAGCCCCTATTTTGCATAAGAAAGTCATATTTTGGTTTTAAGGGTCTCCAACAACAGGCTGATACGCGTGCAAGGTTAAAAAAACACTTTCATTGTCTTATAATATGCATTTAGTTTTACCTAATTATTTAACCCTTAAACATGTTCTTTCACAGGTTGAGAATGAAAACTAGCAACAATATACAACAAACCCAAAATCTTTATGAAATAAATAAATGAAAGAAATCTGAACTATCATTCAGAATTAATTTGGTGAAACTCGGCACCAAAAAAAATGCAAAAAAAATGCAAAAACTAATTCTCATTAGATTATAAGTAGACTGTTAGGTTGGGGTTGGGGTAAGGGTTAGTGTAAGTTGACATGTACAGTTGAAGTCAGAATTAGTAGCCCCCCTTTTAATTTTTTTTTTATTTTTTAAATTTTTCCCAAATGATGTTTAACAGAGCAAGGAAATTTTCACAGTATGTCTGATAATATTTTTTCTTCTGGAGAAAGTCTTGTTTGTTTTATTTCAGCTAGAATAAAAGCAGTTTTTAATTTTTAAAACACCATTTTAAGGATGAAATTATTAGCCCCTTTAAGCTATATATTTTTTCCATAGTCTACAGAACAAACCAACATTATACAATGACTTCCCTAATTACCCTAACCTGCCTAGTTAACCTAATTAACCTAGTTAAGCCTTTAAATGTCACTTTAAGCTGTATAGAAGTGTCTTGAAAAATATCTAGTCAAATATTATTTACTGTCATCATGGCAAAGATAAAATAAATCAGTTATTGGAAATGAGTTATTAAAACTATTATGTTTAGAAATGTGTTGAAGAAAATCTTCCCTCCATTAAACAGAAATTGGGGAAATAAATAAACAGTGGGCTAATAATTCAGGGGGGCTAATAGTTCTGACTTCAACTGTATATGAATCGTTCAGCCATTCATTTTTTTCCCAAACCTCTCCTTAGCGCGAAGCTAATCTGCTCTGAATGAACCGATGACCCAGTCTATTGCGATTGGTCGACTGAGTTCAGCACGAGACAGAGTGAAAAGCCCACCACGGCTACAGTATGAAGTAGCAGAAAGTATGTGAGAGCCCAATGCAGAAATGCAATAAAGCAATGCAGTTAAACACCAGCATATTACTCTACTCTTAACCCTAACCCCAAGTAATAACAACGACACACATTCAGTATTAATCCACACAGTGGCAAAAGCTGAACTATTTTGAAAATTGACCGCGCTGCGCGTGTGAAGAACAGCTGATGGTGGCCATAGCAGAGGCAAACAGCAGAGGATCACCAGTTCAGAAATGCATTTAAATTGATAAAGGAAGAAGCACGCGTCACGTTTTTAACGTGGTTTTGGACATGATATGTGAACAGCCCTATACACAGGGGAGAAAGACAATGACTGTGTTTACATGGAAATCAGTAATCAAATTACTTGCCAAATTATTAATTTGTCGATTTTAACTGCAGTTTGGCACTTTCACTTTTTATTCAGGAACATTTCCTGCATGCCTCCCCGTGACAAACGAGATATTGAAAGTGAGGAACTGCTGGAGAGTGGAGTTTTAATGGATTATTTGATACCGCATGGCGAATGGGAGAAAAAAATCCTCCGCATTTCTCTGTAACTTAGATGCACTCAGTAGGTAGAGTCAGAAAGCCGTTTGTGTACAGACTATCCTGTCACAAAATGCAGCGAAAATCCTACACGACGGGAATAGTCTGATTGCGATGTTTACATTCAGAGAGCAGCATTTACAGCGGATCTTTCAGTCTATAATATTGTATTATAATATTGCAGTGATATTAACATACTGTAAACTTAGTAACTAAATCATTTTGACTGAGGTATATCTTTAAAAACTTAAAGAGCACTGCTGACAATACGAAGTAATTTTGCCATCTGAAAGAACAAACAAAGGGCACTGCTCTCACACACACCTACCAAATCTGTAGCGACAGGACAATCAAACTGGAACTGTGTCTTTTTTTTAAAAGGAGACGAGCGTCAAATCCGGATTTTATCCATTCCAGATGCGAAAAGCTCTCGGGTAAAAATGTTCCTTACAAACGCATTTCTGTCGTGTGTCGCGTGTACTGTATTCCACACGTGAGTCCAGCAGCGCTCTCATAGCGGGGAAATGAAAACAAAACCTTGGTTGCAGCACATTAATAAACGCAGCACATTAATAAACAACACTGATGACCCATGTCTCCAAATTCTTGTTCTTTCACTTGTTTTGGCAACACAACGTGCCGTCTCTCTGTCGTCTGAACACTGGTAAAACAGTCTCTGAAGCTATCATGCATATTAATGAAGTTGCACGTCATACACAATAGAGCACGCTGATTGGTTTGAGCCAAGTCTTTCTCATGAATTAATGCCGCACACTCAGAGACGTCACAATGTACTCGCAGGTAGAGACAGCCACTCTCCACACTGGATTTACACGCAAGTATCTCATGGCCGTGACGCAGCTTCAAAAATTATTTTTAAACCGGAAGAACGAATTTGCTCAAAATAACGCAAAAATAAACCAATTTTCACTTTTTAGTGCAAAATATGTGTCCTAATAGTGTTTATAGCAGCGTGGGACACATATATGACTGTCAACAGCTCAAAAAATGTGTTTTGGTGTTTCGTGACCCTTTAATGACAAAAAAAATGTCTTAAATGTTCGTGAAATGGCTGCAGTTGTTGTTGCTGGCAGAGAAAAGAGAGTTCATGGTAGAAGGCAGAAACTTTCAAAATTACCCCTCAAAATTACAAAACTCTGTCAGGATTTTCAATAGCTCTGGTTAACAACCGGTTTAGTTAACAACTTAATCAAAGGTAAGCAAGCTCTATGTGAATATGTAAATTCAGGTGAAAAAACTTAGCTTAAAATGGTTTTAGCTATTTCCAGCCTGGCTTAGCTGGTCAGGCTGGGAGACCAGTTAGAATGTTTGATCAGTCTGGTTAAGGCTGAACATAGCTGGTTTTGGCTGGCCAAGCTGGTTTTGGCTGGTCATTGTAGCTCAGTGATGAGCAAACTCTGTCCTTGAGGGCCGATGTCCCTGAAGTGTTTTGCTCCAACACTAATCAAACACACACGAACAAGCTAATCAGTCACTGCGTACCAAATGGCACACTATGCACTTATGCACTATGTACCTATGCACTTACACACTCAACAGCGTAGTATATGTATGTAGTGTTGTCCCAAATGGAACACTAATGTTTTTGTTACTAAGCGGAAGTTCAAACCGTTTCCCTGATGATGTTTGACGGTTGCCAAATTAGTGAAATAAATGACCAAAGTACCTGTCAGGAGTTTAACCGCATTCACCATCGGGAGGCGCTATAATCCCTCTTGTAGGAGAATTTTGCTTTCACAATTCAAAATAAATAAAGTTATCCAACATGTGCGCCCGATAGCGCCGCCCCTTCCGCTACGTGAGCAAAGCTGCGACTGTTGAGTGCGTGAAGTGTCCATCATTACACACTTCATTTTACCGGTTGAATGAGTGCACCTGCTAATTAAAGTGCACTTACTATTTTTTAGAGTTTTCAGTGTGAACGCACTACTTACACTATACTACAAAATGGCGTAGATTAGTGCATAAGTATGCGATTTGGGATGCACCTATATTCTTCAAGATGACTAGAAAGCTATAGGCAGGTGTGTTTGATTAGGTTTGGAGCTAAACTCTGCAGGGATACCGGCCCTCAAGGACAGAGTTTGCCCATTCCTGTTCTAGCTGATCTCCCAAGACACAGTTCATTCAATTCAATTCATCTTTATTTGTATAGCGCTTATACAATGTAGATTGTGTCAAAGCAGCTTCACATGGAAGATTATAGTGAATTGAAACAGAGTCAGTTCAGTTTTCAGAAATTAAGTTCAGTTCAGTTTAGCTCAGTTCAGTGTGGTTTGATAATCACTACTGAGAGTCCAAACACTGAAGAGCAAATCCATCGATGCGCAGTTCTACAGATCCCGAACCATGCAAGCCAGTGGCGAAAAGTTTCTAAAGCTAAAGCTCTAAAACTAAAGCTCTAAAACTAAAGTTTCCATCATAATTTACTCAACCTTTACTTGTTCCTAATCTGTTTGAGTTTCTTTCTGCTGTTAAACACAAAAGCAGACTTTTTGAAAAATTCTGAAAACTTGTAACCATTGACTTTTTATTTGGTTTTCCTACTAGAAGTCAATGGTTTTACATTTTTCTAAATATCTTCTTCTGTGTTCACCAACCAAAATAAGAAACTCCCAATGGTTTGGAACCACTTGAGGGTGAGTAAATAGTGAGTACGTCTTTCATTTTTGGGTGAACTGTGCCTTTAAGCATCACTGCATAGAGTTTTGGTTGTGCAAACACCTTCAGGATCTTCAGGACTGTAAAAGTGTGGTAAACACTGTCATTCTGTCACATCTCCAGACATGCTCTTCCGCTCTTCACCTCTCTGCTGAACGTAGTGTGTGCATATGACCCGGTGGGCTACGGGATCCCCTACAACCACCTGCTTTTCTCAGACTACCGCGAGCAGCTGGTGGAGCAGGCCGTGCAGATCCTCATTGTGACCCTGGAGCATGAGGGCGGACAGCCATACCGTCCTCCCTCTCCATCCAGCATGGAGGACCAGGACGTAAGAGCACCACAGCCTGTAAAATACACACAGTGGTGGACAATAACTATTTTTTTTTTACTTCAGTTTCTTACATATCTTAAGCAGTGTTGGGCAAGCTACTTGGTAAATGTAGTGAGCTAAGCTATAGACGAATTACCGGTTTGTAAACATTCAGTATGCACGTACAGCGAGGTTGCAGAAAAAAACCGGGAGCGCTAGTAAAATCGAATTCAAATGTGGTATCTACTCGAGTAGTAGGCAATTTCGGACACAGCCTGAGTCTCCAGTTAACAATTCACTCAAAATTATCCATTCAGAGTTGGTCTCTAGTAAATTATTCACTTATTCAAATGATCTGTTCAGAGTGAGTCTCCAGTAAACAATCCACTGATTCAAATTATCTGTTCCGAGTGAGCCTCCAATAAACAATTCACTGATTCAGATTATCCAATCAGAGTGACTCTCCAGTAAACGATTCGCTGATTCAAATGATCAGTTTAAAGTGAGTCTCCAGTAAACGATGAACTGATTCAAATGATCCGTTCAAAGTGAGTCAAGTTAATAGGTGCGTTCGACATGAAGCACAGCTGCAGCCGGTGACCAACGAGATTAGCCGTGCGCAGGCGGGGGCGGAGTTGAAAACGGAGCCGTCAAGCCGGACACTTCGGGGCTCGAAGTTGCTGCTGTCATGATGACCGATCACATGGCGGGATCATTCATTTATTTATTTGTTTATTTATTGCAATAACAACAAAAGATTTACAGTACACATACAACAGAATACAGTCTCTACAAACTATAGTTCATTTTTAAACAAGGGAATTATGAATTAAATTTAAGTAGCTTATATAACAAATGCACGAGAAATAAGTGGAAAACGAGAGAGCACATAATAGGAAATAAATATCCACAAATAGGCCAATTAAACAAAACAATAAGCACAAATTCTTGGAGTTTAAGCATCAGTCTTTGGGCTACTAGATATTCAATACTGTTCCAGTGCTTGTTTGAATATGCTAAAAAAGGGGTTTTCATTTATTTACATTTATAGATATAAAACTTTGCAATATATATTAGTGTAAAACCCAAAACAAGGTGTTTTGATTAAGTCTTACACAATGATTATTTTGGATAATAAAAACATTTTTTTTAATTAATCCATAGAGATTGAACAAAAGGACCACAATAACTAAATAGAAAATACCCAGAAAGAGCAGATACATCAATGACACTTTTAACATTTCTGCATAAACGGCTTAACAGGAAATAAAATATTTTATAATCATATATTTTTATATTTAATATAATATTTTTACTTAATTTAAGAAATCTTTATTGGGGTGTCAGGATCAATGATGATAATTATTTTATTATAAGTCTGTAAGACTTATTTGAGTTAATATTTGCTTATTCACTAAAATGTATAATACAGTAGTCTGTATAAAAAGGCAGAATAAACCTGTTCAAACAATCTAGACATTATGAACAAATTATTTAACAAAAGATGATTACTGCAGTAAAATATTTTGTCTTTTAATAAGCATGATGTGTACAAGATAGAGAGGGTATGAACAGTTAATTGTTTCTTTTGAAATTTGTGAATCGGAATTTGTCCAGTAATAAACCCGAAACACACATGGTTGTTGTCATGCTGTGAACTCGGCCAATCGTGTAACATCAGTGTCGTCATCGCAGCTCCAGCAGGCGCTCTTCAGGTGCTGCGCGGGCTGAGTCAATCGTCTGAACTCGGATCGCTGTCGCGGTACTTTGATGCCACATGTGACAGTCACATGGCGTCAGCGCAGCATCAATCCGGCCAAAATTTCTAACCGGCATGCACCGCTTTAAGACAGATTTCGATCGATCTGCGCAGCGCTGCATGAAGTCGAACGCACCTATTAATTCACAGATTTTACTAACTCATCTGAATGGGGTTAAGCGTGTAAATATGGTTTCACATGTTTCACTCCATCATGATTTGTCAGAGTATGACAAGTTTTGGTAATTAAATTTTCTTGCAAAATAAACATTAATCAATAAGTACTTTTACTTTGAGTACTCAAAGTACTACTTCTACTGGAGGAAAATGTTATTAGGGTATCTGTACTTTTAATCAAGTGCCTAATTTGAGTACTTTGTCCACCACTGAATACTCACACTCCCACACACAGATTTGTTTTTGTGAATTGTTCCATAGGTTTCCATTGTTTTTATGCTGTACAAACTTTTTTTCTCTTGCCTTATCCCGACCATCTCAGGAAACTCATTCTGTATGATTTATAATCATTTCTGAGAAATGGGGGCTTCAGCAATGTCCTCAATTCACCATTTATTTGCAATACCTGTGTTAAACCCATGTCATTATATACATATACCGTTGAAGTCAGAATTATTGGCCCCTCTTTAAATTTTTTTTACATTTTTTAAATATTTCCCAAACGATGTTGAACAGAGCAAGGCAATTTTCACAGTATGTCTCATAATATTTTTTCTTATGGAGAAAGTCTTATTTGTTTTATTTTGGCTAGAATAAAAGCAGTTTTTTAATTTTTTAAAGACCATTTTATCATGTCAAAATTATTAGCCCCTTTAAGCTATATTGTTTATCTATAGTCTACAGAACAAACCATCGTTATACAATAACTTGCCTAATTACCCTAACCTGCCTAGTTAACCTAATTAACCTAGTTAAGCCTTTAAATGTCACTTTAAGCTGTATAGAAGTGTCTTGAAAAATATCTAGTAAAATATTATGTGCTGTCATTATGACAAAGATAAAATAAATCAGTTATTAGAAATGAGTTAATAAAACTATTATGTTTAGAAATCTGTTGAAAAAAATCTTCTCTACGATAAACAGAAATTGGGGAAAAAAATAAACAGCGGGGCTAATAATTCAAGGGGGCTGTATGTCCTGTCTCTCTCACACACACAGACAGACCGAGTACAGGTCTACAAAAATCCACTGAAATGGCTAAAGACAGTATAAATGCTAATACATCTTTTTATTTGTGTAGTCTGTAGGTCCAAATAACCTGTTTGTGAATTACCTGTCCAGAATACACAGGGAGGAGGTACGGAGAATCTTAGTCTTCATAAATATTGAGAAAGTACAAAGCATTCTCATTGTTCTCTGTGTATGAAAGCGTTTTTTTCTTGTGTCTGCAGGATTACGACTTTGTGCTGAAGGGTTTAGCGCGTCTGCTGACCAACCCTCTCACTCAAACATACCTGCCCAACTCCACCAAAAAGATCCAGTTTCACCAGGAACTGCTCGTGCTTTTCTGGAAGCTCTGTGACTTCAACAAAGTAAGAGATTAGATGCTTAAGTACAGCTGACTTTAAGAAACAGCAGTGGGTTATTCACTCACAATTCTCATCTTTTCTGTTGCAGAAATTCCTCTTCTTTGTGCTGAAGAGCAGTGATGTGTTGGACATTTTAGTGCCTATTCTCTATTACCTGAATGATGCCCGGGCTGACCAATGTAAGTGTGCTAAATACATCCCTTTTTATAGGGATAATAATTTCTATTAAATTCTATTATTTACTCATACTCTGAAACCCTTTAAACATCTGTAAAACATATATTTTTTTATATTTACAGTCACATAACATTTAATTTAAAGGTTGTGTTCACCAAAAAATAAAAAGTCTGTCATCATTTATTCATCCTTTCTTTTTTATTTATAATTTCCAAATTAAATTGGTTGTAAATCTTCAACGCTTTGGTGCACAGATCCCAATTTTGTCTCATTTTAAAGACAAGGTTTGTCAGATTGTTGGTGGAGTGGAAACAAAAAGTGACAAAAGTGAAT
Source organism: Danio kyathit (assembly GCA_903798195.1). NCBI lineage: Eukaryota > Metazoa > Chordata > Actinopteri > Cypriniformes > Danionidae > Danio > Danio kyathit. The sequence continues at coordinate 71,556,132 of LR812521.1, read as the reverse complement.
ATTTAAATAAAATTACAAATCAATATATAAAAATCAACTGTAAAAACTGACCAAAAAATCTAAGTCAAAGATCTGAACAAATCATATTCCAAATTTGAAGTTGATATCTACAAAAATGAGCTTTCAGTGAGCTTTTGTTTAGGCGTAGTATCAGGCATGACCATGATGACAGCATGGCTCCAGTGGTGACCACACTGTAAAAAATAAATCCGTAATATTTACGGTAAAAAACCGGCATATGTGGTTGCCAGTATTTAACCGTAAAAAATACGGTACAAACCGTAAAAGTAAATTCTCATTTTTACAGTAAACTACCGTATTTTATTGATTTATAGAGGTAATATGTCTGTATTTTAAAATAGCAACATCTGCACTCCTTTTGTTGCACAGATAGACATGATAACGCCATGCCATATGCAGGTGGTGATGAGAAAGTTCATACATAATGAACCAATGCTCATCACAAACAACTTTTCCCAAAATCAGAAAAGTGTATCAGTGTAAAGAAGGTGCTCAGTGTCCTTTACACGGCTACTAAACACCAGTATGGTAACATGAATAAAATTAAAGTCATGAAAAAAACATTGTTTATCAACATTAGATGTAACATAAATCTCTAATGTACATAACTGATGGGGAAACAACTAAAAAGATTTATAGTAATGTCAACAAAAAGCATAAAAAGTGATGTGCCATACAGAGAATTCTGGGAAAGTCAATTTACGGTTATTCACCGTATATATTAAGGAAACATACTGTTAACCAGGTTACGGATTTGTACTGTAGCATTTTTACAGATTTTTTTACCGTTGAAATCACGGCCATTTTTTACAGTGCATATTAACTCCTGTGTGCTGTTCAGATTTACTAACCTTTCCTTTTTTTTGCATTATAATGACATTTTTTGATTGCAAAGCTATGACGCCATATAATAATGCATTCTTGATTGTTAGGGGTTTTCCCTGTTACACTGTAAAAAATGCAGGGTTCCACCAGGGCTTAATTTTAAACCTCATTTTACCGATCCCCCTCCTCAACCGCCCTTCTCCCCGTCCGCTGTTCACTTTCACTTTCTTCCGCGACTCCCCAACTCTCTTCACTTTCGTCCGCGACACCCCCGCCCCGCTCTTCACTTTCGTTCGTGACACTCGCCCTCCTCTTCACTTTCGTGTGCGACACCTCTCCGTCCTCAGGTAACATGCCGGATCCGTTACTCCGATCTGTTCCGGGACCTCGCAATTCACAAGTTAAGCACTGGGTTCCACACAATTCATTCATGTTGTCCGAATACAAATTGATTAAGTTTACTTTTAACAAATTCATGTGAATTGAGCATAAAAAAATTAAGTTGTCCTAATGAAATCTCAAGAATAGTTTTGTTTCAGCTTATTTTAATTAAGTAGTTTGAACAAGTTAAAAAATATATATATTTTGAGTGTAGGAAGAGGTACAATTTATCATTTTTACCATTGATTGTCAGTTGGCACCATTAAAACTTTACATAGGCCTGTGCATAAAGTTTCTAGCTTTTATATGGAGTTCTATGGAGTAAAACAGCAGGTCATAGTATGTGTGTGTGCACAAATACACTTACTATGGTTACTATGTTCCGAGAGCTGAGATGCTTATATTGATTTTCTCAGACGTATCAAGGTAAGAGCGTAAGTGGCTCTAAAGGTCAAACAAAAAATAAGGTCAACAATCTTGGTGTGACTGGAGTCAGACCTGAGTTTCAATAGTCATGTCAAAGCAGTTAGTAAATCAGCATACTATCATCTCAAAAACACTGCAAGAATCAGATGCTTTGTTTCCAGTGAAGACTTAGAGAAACTTGTTCATGCTTTTATCAGCAGCAGGGTGGATTACTGTAATGGACACCTCACTGGCCTTCCCAAAAAGACAGTCAGACAGTTGCAGCTCATCTAGAACGCTGCGGCCAGGATTCTGACCAGAACCAGGAAATCAGAGCACATCACACCTGTCCTTAGGTCTTTACACTGGCTCCCAGTTACATTCAGAATAGATTTTAAAGTATTATTACTTGTCTATAAATCACTAAATGGCCTAGGACCTCAATACATTACAGATATGCTCACTGAATACAAACCTAGAAGAACACTCAGATCTCTAGGATCATATAAACTAGAAATTCCAAGAGTTCAGTCAAAGCAAGGTGAATCGGCTTTCAGCTACTACGCCCCTCACTGCTGGAATCAGCTCCCAGAAATGATCAGATGTGCTCCAACATTAGGCACATTCAAATCAAGACTGAAAACACATCTGTTTAGCTGTGCCTTTACTGAATGAGCACTGTGCTATGTCCGACAGATCGCACTATTGTGTTTTTTTCTTCTTTTTCATTCTTTTACAACCTGTTTTAACACATTTTTATCTGTTTTTTTCATTATCTGTTTTTATTTTTTCTTATAATTGTCTTTTTTTTATTCTTGTTTATGTAAAGCACCTTGAATTGCCACTGTGTATGAAGTGTGCTATATAAATAAACTTGCCTTGCCTAAGTGTGCAAAGGTTTCTCTAACAGCTGATGTATACTTTCGACTGGTGCAGTGTCGCGGACCTCTGCCAAGTGTGCGCGCACCTCACAAAATGGATGAGGCTTTTATTAATATAATTATTTTTTTCAGGGTTTTCACCTTTATTAGATAGGACAGTAGAGAATTGACAGGAAAGCATGGGGAGCAGAGAGAGGTGAAGGATCGGCAAAGGACCGCGAGGCGGAATCGAACTCGGGTCACCGTGAGCACCGGAGTGCATATGTAGACGCACTAACCACCACACCACTGGCTCCGACTGGATGAGGCTTTTATACTTAACATGTTCACCATTGTGAGATTCTTTAAAATGACAGGGGGCGGTCAAAAGAAACTGACCGTAAAATCAGACCAATAAACATAAAAGTAGGACGTTTCTGGAACTACGTCATATCATTAATATTTATTCAAGATTTTTAAACTAATTATTTTTATAAATTATTTTAATGATTCTAAAGATTTTTATAATCATTCAAGATTTTTTTAAATCAAACTTTGATGAATCACTTGCTTTTGTTCATATCTCGGACAGTTGTACCTATTAAAGTTTATTAAAATATTGATGACAAGAGAACACGGGTTGCTCTACAAATATATATTTTTTTTAATTGTGAAAAAGAATAAAAGCAAACAATCAGTACACTTACTAAAAAATGCTGATTTTTATATTTATTTAAGTTTTTTAGATTTAGCCCACTCCACAATTGACACATTACTGTCTGGCTTTTTTTTGTCCTCTACTTAATAATGGTCCAACATTCCTGACCAATATCACCAATAAAGCCTAGAAAAACAGGGCGTCAGTGTAATGTAAACCGATAGGTTCAATTATTTTCCAGTTATTGAAGAAATAATTTGTTAATTCATTTTAGTTTTGTAACTATTAAATTGTTTAAATTCAAAAATTTAATATACACATCAGTATTAAACCTATGAATGGTGGAAAAACATATTCTGTAATTGTGTATTAAAACCACTTGAGTCTCCAGTTTTGCCATGGCCTTTCTTTTTGGGTTTAACAAACTTATCCCTAAAGTTTTTCCAAACTTTTTACAAAAACTTGCAATTTCTAGCCAAGAATTATTGGCCATCTGATTATCCCTTAAATCATGCATGGACAGATCATAAAGATGTCTGTACAGGCGCACCAAAATCTCTTCAAAGTAATTCATGTTCAACTCAAATGAAACGCAGCAGCGTGCTAACTGTTCGTTTGAATCTCAAAAAACTTTGTGCGCTCCGCCAGCCGAAAGCATGTTGCACACACCCAAAGCAAACCTCCACAAACACAGCGATGACATTTGTAGCATGCACTCAAGCAAACTAGCGAACGCGTCGAATATAAATCAGCCTTTACACTCTCAATAGCACACTCACAGACACACTCACACACACACACCAGAAAGCCAGAAACTGTGTTTGTTTTCTTTGCAACTGTTGATTAACAGTAAAATTAGCTTATTTCACCTATTCCCAACGAAAAAAACCACCAACAATCAAGAATGCATGATAATATGGTGTGATGGCTTTGCAATCAAAAAATGTAATTTTAATGGAAGTCAATGGGGCAAAAACAGCCCCCAACATAATGAAATGGTAGTAAATTTGCCCATAGTGTATATTGTTGGGTTTTTGAAAGCATTTTCCCAAAATATGTATCAAAATAAGATTTGCCACCAAAATCATTCCATTTGCTTTAACACAGAGAAAGCTGTGGCCAAATTAAGATTTAAAATCAACACAGAGTGGGTAAAAACATCCTTAACAGGTCCTAAACCTCTCAGGTTTCATAGAACTTAATTTGTTTTGACAATGAACGAAGCCACCGAGTGAGTAATGAAGACAGGATTCTCCTTTTAAAGAGAACTATCCCTTTAAGAATGACACTTTTTCGTGCTTTAAGTCCACTTACAGTATAAGTTTTTTTATTTTCTTAATAATTAAGTTTTTATGAGCATTTTAACTTTAGTTCATATGGCTTTACTGCTTTTTATGGCCTGTTCAGCTGTGGATGTTGTTGTTCTGTGTGTTGATCTTCAGCACGGGTCGGCCTCATGCACATCGGTGTCTTCATTCTGCTCTTGCTGAGCGGAGAGAGGAACTTCGGTGTGCGTCTGAACAAGCCCTACTCTCTTCACGTGCCGATGGACATCCCTGTGTTCACCGGCACACACGCAGACCTGCTCATCGTGGTGAGTTTTACACTTCACATGACTAAATGACTACAGAAACTCTTTTTTTTTTTTTTTTTTTTTTTAAACAACTCTTTTTTTGGTGTTAACATCACATCTGAAGGTTTTCCACAAGATAATAACCAGCGGCCATCAGCGTTTGCAGCCTCTCTATGACTGCCTGCTCACGATTGTGGTGAATGGTGAGTAGACGCATATGATAAACATGATAATAATAAACGTGGATGATATCGATATTGTTGGTCACTTCAAAATACCGTAAATCTTTTTTTTTTTTTTTTTTTTAACATTTAGATTGCCCTTTTTAAAGGGATTGTTCACCCAAAAATGAAAAATTGCTCACTATTTGCTCTCCCTCGAGTGGTTTTAAATCTTTTTTCTGTCAAACACAAAGGAAGATATTCTGAAGAAAGCTGAAAACCTGTAACCACTGACTTCCCTGGTAGAAAAAAAAATATTATGGAAGTCAATAGTTACAGGTTTCCAACATTTTTCAAAATATCTTCATTTTGTGGGCAACGCAGTGGCACAGTAGGTAGTGCTGTTGCCTCACAGCAAGAACGTCGCTGGGTCGCAGGTTCGAACCTCGGCTGGGTTGGGTCAGTTGGCGTTTCTGTGTGGAGTTTGCATGTTCTCCCTGCGTTTGCGTGGGTTTCCTCCGGGTGCTCCGGTTTCCCCCACAGTCCAAAGACATGCAGTACAGGTGAATTGGGTAAGCTAAATTGTCCGTAGTTGAAAGCATTTTCCCAAAATATGTGTCAAAATAAGAGTTGCCACCAAAATCATTCCATTTGCTTTAAAACAGAGAAAGCTGTGGCCAAATTAAGATTTAAAATCAACCCAGAGTGGGTGAAAACATCCTTAACAGGTCCAACTACGGACAATGTGTGTGTGGAAGTTCCCAGAGATGGGTTGCGGCTGGAAGGGCATCCGCTGCGTAAAATCGTGCTGGATAAGTTGGCGGTTCATTCCGCTGTGGCGACCCCGCAAGGGACAAAGCCGACAAGAAAATGAATGAATGAATGAATCTTCATTTTGTGCTGAAACAAGTAAATGGCGAGTAAATGATGACAGAATTTTTAAGCGAACTATGTCTTTAATGATATTCATATTGTTGTATTGACAATGTTAATGGCTTAATAGGTGATTTATTTCAAAGATGAACAGTACATTTCCATTTGTTAACAGTTAATTAAACTAAAGTAAATGTAATGAAAGCTACAAAGAATTTGTTCTGTCATTTTGTCTGAGGCCGCAGAAGTATGGTTGATTTTTTTTTTTGAACACACTTCACACCATCCCCTTTTATGCAATTCTTTTGTGTATTAAACAGGTAATTTACTAAAATAAAAGAGAAGAATTATATCAAACTAAATTCATTATAAAACAATTAACTTATTACCAGACAATACAAAATTGTGTCCGACCAAGTTACGTTCCATTTGCCATGCTTTTATGACATTCACATTTGAAATGTTAATTTCTTAGTTATTCAGTCTGAATTTGTGGCCAGACAGAATCTGTTTACATTAATTACAATTTTTGTGCAGAATTTTGTAAAATAAAAAATAAAAAATTCTGAAAAGTTATGTGGATTGATTTTGGGAGTGTTGTAGCTAAATGCTTAAAATGTGAAATAAAAAAAAACAATAACTTCTTAACTTTTATTTAAGTTTTGAAGTGCAAATCCAGGTGGCACGGTGGCTGAGTGGTTAGCACTGTCATCTCACAGCAAGAAGGTCGCTAGTTCCAGTCTTGGTTGGACCAGTTGGCATTACTGTGTGAAGAATCAGAATCAGTTTTATTGCCAAGTGTGCTTCACACACACAATGAATTTGTTTTGGCAACAGAAGCTTCCAGTATACATAAAGTGACAACACAAAATAAATATGAGAAAAAGAAAAAGGCGATAAACATTAAACAGAGATGCAGTTAGTCAAAAAGATCTTGATGTTGAGTTGTATGTACAGATATGTTGTAAATATACAGGTTATAAGGTGCTGTGTACCAATGCGAATGGAGAAAGTATTGCATTGTATATTGTTATAAGGTGCTGTGCACAAGTGCTTATGAGAAAGTAATAGTTTGCATGGTCTCCATGTGTGGGCATGGGTTTCCTCCAGGTGCTCAGGTTTCCCCCACAGTCCAAAGACATGCGCTATAGGTAAATTGGGTAAACTAAATTGGCCGTATCCTCCTAGAGCTTGAGTGTCCACATACGTGGACAGCAAATTTTAGCTCTTATTTGGCTTTTTAAAATACTTTGTATGTCTGTAACAAAATATAAAACATTCAGTGTCATCCTGCAACTGTTTTGCAGCAAGTGAAATGTCCCAAACACTATTTTAACTGTCCAAAATGGGAGAAAATATTACTCTCTAATAGTCAAAGCAAGTTCAGAAAAAAATTTCTGTTATATATGCATTAAAAAACATCCAGGAAAAAGTGTTTTTTCGGACCACGAGTCCACATATATGGACATCGTTTTTCTCTAAAAGTACATCAAATCAAAAGATGATACTTAGATTTTTATTATAATTAGGTTCTAATAAGCCCAAATAGCAAAGAGAAATAAAAAATGCATGTAAAAAAACACCTTGGGCCTTAAGAGGATAGCGTTTGAGTGTGTATGAATGTGAGGGTGTATGGGTGTTTCCCAGTACTGGGTTGCGGCTGGAAGGGCATCCGCTGCGTAAAACATATGCTGGAATAGTTGACAGTTCATTCTACTGTGGCGACCTCTAATGAATCAGAGACTAAGCCTAAGGAAAATGAATGCATAAATGAATCTGGTCAACAAAATAGAAAATTTGGTGACTATTTATAGGCCCTTTGATAGTTAACTCTGTACAGAATAGTAGCATTTGTTAAAATGTAATTAATTAAACAAAAATAAATGCCAGTGGAGTTCAGAATGGCCCCTAAACTATTTTTAAGTCACTTTTAAAACCTGCTTGTTTTTATTGCCCTGTTAGGATTTTTATTTAGCTTGTTTTCATGTCCTATCTATGTTTCTATTTTTATCTTTATATCTCTTCATTTGTAACTTCTGTTTTTATGATGTTTTAAGGTACTTTGGTCAGTCTTGTGGTTAATAGTTTTAAATGTGCTAAAGTAAACTTGAAACCCGAAACTACTAAAGCCTTTATCAATCTTAGGTGATGTTTATTCTTAGTTATCTCGCCTAATAAAGCATTAGAAAATCATAATTGTTCATAATTAATAACTAATGAAATGCAGTTGCATTTTTTAATTCACTTTGATGTAACGCGTTATATTGCAAAGTGTTACATACTGTACTTTATCATCCTTCTGTAATTTAATTTTTTTAAAAACATTTATTTACTCTAAACATAAAGCAATAAAGCTATACGCCAAGTATTTTTTTAGCTATTATACCTGTTAAAGAAATCTTTTTTTTGCAGCTAACCGTGATAATACCATACACTATGATAAAAGCTCCAGCAAATTAATCACAACAAGAAGAACTGATGCTGGAAGAAGCCTAACAGCGAGTATCAACAGTGTCTAGGTTTGCATGGGGCTTTATAGGATTCAGATTTCAACATGTTGCTGTGTCACAGAAAAAAAACACTTTTTCTTCTTTGGTGTGGTCAGAGATTAAATGGTTTATTCAGTCAGGGCGAGGCCACTTTCATCAAAGCGAACAAGCTCAGAGATCCTTTATTTAAAATGGAGCTATCAGGGTATTATATATATATAAAAAATCTCTCCTCAGAATAGTTCATATGTCTGCTGTGGAGCGTGAAGGAATATATTTGCCTCTTTTGTGCCCTTGTTTAGTGTCTCCTTACCTGAAGAGTCTGTCCATGGTTGCGGCCAACAAGCTCCTGCATCTCCTGGAGGCTTTCTCCACCAACTGGTTCCTGTTTTCAGCACCTCAGAACCACCATCTGGTCTTCTTCTTGCTGGAAGCCTTTAATAACATCATCCAGTACCAGTTTGATGGTAAGAACAAGATAAATTCAAATTCTGAATGAAATCACTTGTCTTTTGTGTCAAATAGTTACATTTAATAAGTGAACTCAATCAGAATGCTATAGTCTGTTACCAGCAATATTTTATCAACATCAACAAAGATCTTCTTGAAAGGCACAATATGTAGGATTTTTTCAAATTAAATATCTAAAAATCACTAGAACAGTGTTATGTACACACACCGGCCACTTAGGTACACCTTACTATTACCGGGTTGGACCCCCATTTGCCTTCAGAACTTCTTCATGGCATATATTTAACAAGGTACTGGAAATATTCCTCAGAGATTTTGGTCCATATTGAAATGATAGAATCACGCAGCTGCTGCAGATTTGTCTGCTTTCATGTTGTTGACACCAAATTCTGACCCTTCCATCTGACTGTCGCAGCAGAAATTGAGACTCATCAGACCAGGCAACGTTTCTCCAAATCTTCGTCCAATTTTGGTGAGCCTATGTGAATTGTAGCCTCAGTTTCCTGTTCTTAGCTGACAGGAGTGGCACCCGGTGTGGTCTTCTGCTGCTGTAGCCCATCTGCCTCAAGGATCGACATGTTGTGTGTTCAGAGACGCTCTTCTGCAGACCTCGGTTGTAACGAGTGGTTATTTGAGTTACTGTTGCCTTTCTATCAGCTGGAACCAGGCTGGCCTTTCTCTGACCTCTGGCATCAACAAGGCATTTGTGCCCACAGAACTGCCGCTCACTGGATATTTTCTCCTTTTCGGACCACCCAGTAGATTAGCAGTTTCTGAAATACTCAGACCAGCCCATCTAGCACCAACAACCATACTGCAGTCAAAGTCACTTAAATGACCATTCTTTCCCATTCTGATGCTCGGTTTGAACTGCAGCAGATCGTCTTGACCATGTCTACATGGCTAAATGCATCGAGTTGCTGCCTTGTGATTGGCTGATTAGAAATTTGCATTGACAAGCAGTTGGACAGGTGTACTTAATAAAGTGGTCAGTGAGTGTATATTGTTTAAAGCAGCGGTCACAGCCGCGGTCACACACGCGAATGCGTCAGACCGGAAACACAGGGTCATGCGTCGAGTTTCGAATTTCGCTGCGGTGCAAAGTTCAAGCTTGGTGAACTCTGACCTGCGAAATCGCATCACTTGACTGTGTGAGACCAATCCAGGATCAAAACATGACCAGAGATGTCTAATCATCTTGTTTAATCCCGCCCCTTTGCGCAGCGCCGTACGACAGAATTTCGCAAGCTCAAACTCTAGTGTGACTGCGGCTTAAGTAAGCAGGAAATCTGCCCATTAATTTTTAATTTAGGGGGATTTTTTTGTCTATGTTGGCATTTTGTTTTCTGTAATAATTCCTTGTTAAGTTTCAGCCCTCGTTCTAACTCTGCTTGTATTTTGCTCAGGTAACTGCAATTTGGTCTACGCCATCATCCGGAAGCGTAACGTCTTCCATCAGCTGGCGAACCTGCCGTCAGACCCCGCCACCATTCAGAAGGCCCTCCAGAGGAAGAGGAAATCTCCAGACGCCATCTCTCGCACCAGCTCACAGGAGACCGTGTCCATGGAGGGTTCCCGACCCGCTGTACCCGCTGAACCCGGCACGCTGAAGGCCAGTCTGGTGGCCATGCCTGGTAAATCCACTCACCAACCACATATTGACCCTTAAAAGGGACAGCTCAGCACTTAAAACTGCAATTTCCTGACCATTTACTCATGCTCAAGTGGTTCTATATTTGAATTGTGTTATAAAACAAGCAGCCATTAATATCCATAGTAGAAGCGAAAATGCTATGAAAGTCAATGGCTGTTTTTTTCTAGCATTCTTCAGTGTATCTTCCTTTGTGTTCAAGAGAAGAAAGAATCTCAGATTTGGAACAAGTGGAGGATGAGTAAATGATGACAGAATTCACAATTTTTGGTAAACTGTCTCTTTAACTCGAACGCCCCATTCACACGGGGCGTCAGCTTCAACACTTCCCATTCACTTTGAATGGGTGACGTCAGGCGTTGCCGAACTGCATTGTGGACGGAAGCGTCAGCCAATCAGATTGATGTATGCAAATGCACCAGCTCAGACAATGGCCATTGCTGACTAATTTCATTGGCTGATGCTGCTATGACGATCGCGTCAGCCCCAACTTCAGACACGCCCTCTGTCAAGCGTTGACGCTGAAGCCCCGTGTGAATGAGCCGTAACCCCGATTAAACACAGCCATAAAATCTAACCAATATCTACAGGATTACCTACAAAAGGATGTAACATAAATGATGTTACATGATGGATTAGGCATGAAGCAAAACCCTGCAGGACCGTGGATCTCAAGTGCTTGAGTTTGAGAAACTTACTTATGGGGCATTCACACCAGATGTGACTTGCGCGAATAAATTGCGATATTTGAGCGTAAATAGTCACGCGAACATTTTGATTTTACGTGCTTCATTCGTTCATCAAATTCACCTCACAATAGATGCGGATTTGCGTCATGGCCAGGGCTTTTGTCTGCCAGCGACGCAACTGCACATTTACTGAGGTGTATGCGGGTTCACGTTTTGCATGTCAAATATTTCCATCAATATATTAAGGATATTTTTCCTCATCAACATGCTTCAAACAAATACATTTCACAGTTCTGAACACAACTGAAATAATATGAAGTAGGAAAAGTATAATTACACTAAGCATGTTAAGTCACAAAGAATTACATCCCACACCAAATTTCTTCTCAATTTAATTTTCTTCACTAAATGATTATAGCACCTTGACATGCCTTGCTTTTGTACTTTTTGTACATTTGTCAAAACAAAATGATAGATATGGGAGTCCTACATGCGAGGTGTAAGGTCTGTCTTTGCATGACCAATTGACTGAAACTGCTATTACACCTCTCACAAAGTGAAATAAAAAACACTGTAAAATGTTTAGTGTAAAAAATAAACAGAGTCAAACTGCCTGAAATGTTCTATTTTATCAAAATGTTATGGGCAAACTTTTTTTGTAACTAAAATTAAAATAGTTTTGAGCAAGAAAGTTACTAAAAGGCCTGATGTATCAATATGATACATAATAAATTTACAAAAACAAGTATATGGTGGCGACGCAGTGGCGCAGTAGGTAGTGCTGTCGCCTCACAGCAAGAAGGTCGCTGGTTCGAGCCTCGACTGGGCAGTTGGCGTTTCTGTGTGGAGTTTGCATGTTCTCCCCGCGTTCGCGTGGGTTTCCTCCGGGTGCTCCGGTTTCCCCCACAGTCCAAAGACATGCGGTACAGGTGAATTGGGTAGGCTAAATTGTCCGTAGTGCATGTGTGTGAATAAGTGTGTATGGATGTTTCCCAGAGATGGGTTGCAGCTGGAAGGGCATCCGCTGCATAATACATGTGCTGGATAAGTTGGCAGTACATTCCGCTGTGGCGACCCCAGATTAATAAAGGGACTAAGCTGAAAAGAAAATGAATGAATGAATGTATATGGTATAAAAAATGGATCTTGATAGCAGGATTAATAAACATCTCAGTTCCAAAAAATGTGAATATTCTGACTATTTGTTCATGTGTCAGTTTTAACAGGGTTAAGAATCGTTATAATCAAGTATGTACAATTTATATAGAGGAATTTTTTAATCCAAATACTATTTTCTATTTTATCTGAAATATATTCAGGTCTGTACTTGCATAAACATACATTTTATGTGATCCCTCTTATTTTAGCAAAGTAATTAATTTATTAATAATAAATAAAAAACATTTTTCAGATTATTCTTATAACTTTTGAATCTCTTATTATCCAATTTGTCATGGTAGTTTTTATTTTAACGCATTGGTTTTGGTTTTTCATTTTGTATTTTGCGCTCCACATCTCTTCATTCTTCAGTCTCTGTGACTGTAACGAGCAACGGATCAATCAAATGGTCAACGGGGGGGGAGGGGTGTTATACTTTTTTATTTAATAAAATGCAATATTATACTCGTATAAAATGCAAAATAAATTTTTTTAACAAAGCATATTATTTATTTTTATTGTTTGAAACTTCTAATAAGGATCATTTCAAAAATAGTTTTGGCAACAAGTAACAGGCATACAATTTAAATCCTTTGGCCAATTCAGTGGCCGGACATTTAGATGATAATGAGCATATCCGGTGGACATCTGTGATACGTAACTTTGGTAGTTCCTGGAGGCTTCTTGTATAAAACAACGCCATTTTAGCAGAGAGTGAAAAACTGGAAGTGTTCTACCCAAGTTGACTGAAACGTGAAAGTTGCGCATATACCCTATTATATAACGTATAAAACACTACTTTTTCAATAACAAGCCGATAGCGTACATAGATATATACATATCTATGGATAGCGCATATGATATGGCGATGAGCGGAAGTGTTCTACCCAGGGATCCGGTTTGGTCACGTGACGTTCGACATATACCCTATTGTGACCAGTGGGATTGTGTATTGTGGCACTTGACCTGAGACAGACTCACTGTTTTTAGGCATCGATAAGCTGACGGAGAAATCGCAGGTTTCTGAAGATGGCACTATGGTGGCAGTGGCTGAATCTCCTCAGAGCCCTGAACACGGCAACGCTGAAGCCGGAGTCAGCGACACAGAGTCCATCTCCGGAAGAGACAGTGAGGTCAGAGGAAAAGACACAGACACGTTCAGTGCTCGCTGTCCACGTGACGCTGATTACACTTATGACTCTCTTCAGGATGTCTTCTACACTGAGGCAGAGATGGAGAGGAGGAGACGTCTGTCCAGCTCCTCATCATCTGTCTGCCACTGGAACCCTAAACCAGACTGGGTGAGAAGAACAGAACAACAACAACAAAAAACATTCAAAAAGAAAAACAAACATTTAAAGAAAAAAACAAACATTTAAAGAACAAAAGAAACAAACATTTAAAAAACAAACATTTTTTAAAATAAGAAACCTTTAAAAAGCAAAACTAACAAATGTAAAAAACAAATGTTATAAATAATACAAACTAATGTTTAAAGACCCAAACAAAGAAATGCTAAAAAAATTAAAAAGAAACATTCAAAGAACAAACCTAATTCTATTAAAAAAAACAAACAAAAAAAAAATGTGCAAAGAAAAAAACTAACAAATTTTTAAAGAACAAAACTAACATGTTCAAAAAAGAAAACAAATAATCATTAAAAAACAAACTAAACTTCAAAGAATCATACAAACAGATGTTCAAAACACCAAACAAACAAACATTCAAAGAAACAAACATCCAAAAAACACAACAAACAAACATTTAAAGTGAAAAACTAACAAATGGTGAAAAAACAAAACAAACTTTAAAAAAGGAAACATTTCAAGAACGAAACTAAGAAATGTTCAAAGAGCAAAACAAACATCCAAAGGAAAAAATAAATAAACAAATGTTAAAAAAAACAAAGGTTCAAAGACAAAGCAAACAAACATTCAAAGAACAAAACAAAAAAACACGCATAAAAAACAAAAGAAACCTTCAAAGAGAAAAATTAACAAATCAAATAAACCTTTTTCAATTCAATTCAATTCATCTTTATTTGTATAGCGCTTATACAATGTAGATTGTGTCAAAGCAGCTTCACATGGAAGATTATAGTGAATTGAAACAGTGTCAGTTCAGTTTTCAGAGATTAAGTTCAGTTCAGTTTAGCTCAGTTCAGTGTGGGTTAATAATCACTACTGAGAGTCCAAACACTGAAGAGCAAATCCATCGATGCGCAGCTCTACAGATCCCGAACCATGCAACCCAGTGGCGACAGCGGCGAGGAAAAAAACGAAAGCGAAAGCGAAGATTTAAAAAACCTCGAGAGAAACCAGGCTCAGTTGGGCACGACCATTTCCCCTATGGCCAAACGTCTTGTGCAGAGCTGCAGTCTAGGCCCAGGAAGCTGGACCTCAGCGAAGACTCGTCTGTCCTTGGAGCATCACAGGAAACATTATAAATAACAAAACATTATAACAAACATTATAAATAACAATACAAACTAATGTTTAAAAACCAAAACAAAGAAATGTTCAAAGGAAAAACAGTTCAAAAATAAAAAGAAACAATCAAAGAGCAAACCTACAGTAACTCTAGTTAAAAAAATAAATAAATGTGCAAAGAACAAAACTGACAAACATTTTAAAGAATCACACAAAAATATGTTCAAACAAACAAACAAACAAACAAACATTTAAAGAAACAATCATCCACAAAACATAACAAACACACATTCAAAGAACCAAACTAACAAATGGTGAAAGAACAAAACAAACTTTAAAAAATAAATAATAAAACTTCAACCTTAAGAAGGAAAACAAACATCCAAAAAACTAAGCCAACCTTAAAAAACAAATGTTCAAAGAACAAAACAAACAGTTGTACAAAAAACAAAACAAACAAATGTTCAAAGAACAAACAAATACATGTTCAAAAATCAAAAGAAATATTCAAAGTACAAAACTAACAAATGTTCAAAGAACAAAACAAACATCAAAAAAAAAAACAGAAGAAATTATCCAAGGAAATCTAACAAGTGTTCAAAGAGCAAAACCAAGTTTAAATTGGCACATCTAAAATAAATAAATAAACACAACTTCAAAGAACAAAACAAGTTCAGTTTTATTAGTCAGTGAAAAGTCAGGAAATTTGACATTTGGCTGAGTGAAAACCCTGCTTTTATTGACTCGCCCACATCCTTCTAAACCTGCATGTTGCAAAGAATACAAAAGGAAAACTAAATTATTCTTAAACATTTTTCCGTTTTTGTTTCATGGAAAAATAGGCATAAGGGTTTGGGACAACATGAGGGTGAGTAAATGCTGCATTTAAGGTAATCTAAGTCCTTCAAAGTCCAGTTTTAGTTCAGTATTGGGACCTATTTCATATAATTTATATTATAGCTAATTTAGCGTTTTTATATTTTTTTATTAATGTTTTGTCAAAATTCAAGTTTGGAAACAAAGCATGAATGTAATTTGACACAATATTACAATAGAATATAATAGAATACATTTTAAGATGTTCATTATATATAATGCATATAAACACTTGAAGAAGATAAAAAGTGTTTTTTTTTTTGGACTTCTGTCAAATATAAAGGATATTTTGAAGCAAGATGTAATCGTTGACTTCCATAGTCGAAAAAAAACAATTCTGTAGAACTCAATGCTAACAGAGTTCCAGCTTTTTACCAAAGTATTTTTGTGTGTAACAGAAGAAACTCATTAAGGTTTGAAACAAGTGCAGGTTGAGTAAATGATGACAGAGTTTTCAGTTTTGGGATCTCTTTAAGGCCATTGGAGCTGTTCTCAGTACAGAGTGAATTCACATTAAATTCACAAAACTAACAAATGTTCAAATAATCTAACAAATAAGCATTCAAAGAACAAAACAAACAATTTTTCAAAGAACAAAACAAACAAATCTTTAAGCAGCTGTTGAAAGAACCAAACAAACAAACATTTAAAGAAACAAACAACATTCAAAAAACAAAACAAACATTCAGAGAACCAAACTAACAAATGTTAAAAGAACTAAACAAACAAGCTTTCAGAAAAAAAGAAACATATAAAAAATAAAACTAACAAATGTTCACAAAACAAAATGAACAAATGTTCAAAGAACCAAACAAACAATTCATTCAAAGAAAGAAAAGAAACAAAAATGTATAAAAAAACAAAACTATCAAATGTTAACAAAACTAAACAATCATTCAAAGAACAAAACTAACATTCAAAAATGTAAGAAATAAACGTTCAAAGATTAAAACGGACAGATCTTCAAAGAATCAAACATTCAAAGAAAGAAACAAACAAAGAAACATTTAAAGAACAAAACTAAACAAACAAACTTTCATTAAAAGAGATGTTTAAAGAACAAAATTAACCTTCTAAAAACCAAACAACAAAACTAAACAAACATCTAAAGAACAAAACTAACAAATGTTAAAACAATAAACAAACAAACGTTTAAAATAGGAGATGGTTAAAGAAGAAATCTAACATTCTAAGAACCAAACAACAAACATCCAAAGAACAAAACTAAACAATCATTTAAAAAACCAAACACGTTCAAAGAACATAAGAAACAAAGAACAAAACTATCTTAGACTCTCTTCAGGATGTCTTCTACACTGAGGCAGAGATGGAGAGGAGGAGACGTCTGTCCAGCTCCTCATCATCTGTCTGCCACTGGAACCCTAAACCAGACTGGGTGAGAAGAACAGAACAACAACAAAAAAAAAACAAACATTCAAAAAGAAAAACAAACATTTAAAGAAAAAAACAAACATTTAAAGAAAAAAACATTTTTTAAAATAAGAAACCTTTAAAGAGCAAAACTAACAAATGTAAAAAACAAATGTTATAAATAATACAAACTAATGTTTAAAGACCCAAACAAAGAAATGCTAAAAAGAACAAACCTAATTCTATTTAAAAAAACAAATAAAAAAAAAATGTGCAAAGAAAAAAACTAACAAATTTTTAAAGAACAAAACTAACATGTTCAAAAAAGAAAACAAATAATCATTAAAAAACAAACTAAACTTCAAAGAATCATACAAACAGATGTTCAAAACACCAAACAAACAAACATTCAAAGAAACAAACATCCAAAAAACACAACAAACAAACATTTAAAGTGAAAAACTAACAAATGGTGAAAAAACAAAACAAACTTTAAAAAAGGAAACATTTCAAGAACGAAACTAAGAAATGTTCAAAGAGCAAAACAAACATCCAAAGGAAAAAAATAAATAAACAAATGTTAAAAAAAACAAAGGTTCAAAGACAAAGCAAACAAACATTCAAAGAACAAAACAAAAAAACACGCATAAAAAACAAAAGAAACCTTCAAAGAGAAAAATTAACAAATCAAATAAACCTTTTTCAATTCAATTCAATTCATCTTTATTTGTATAGCGCTTATACAATGTAGATTGTGTCAAAGCAGCTTCACATGGAAGATTATAGTGAATTAAAACAGTGTCAGTTCAGTTTTCAGAGATTAAGTTCAGTTCAGTTTAGCTCAGTTCAGTGTGGGTTAATAATCACT
Source organism: Danio kyathit (assembly GCA_903798195.1). Classification (NCBI taxonomy): domain Eukaryota; kingdom Metazoa; phylum Chordata; class Actinopteri; order Cypriniformes; family Danionidae; genus Danio; species Danio kyathit. Next base: position 71,538,373 of record LR812521.1, on the reverse strand, counting down.
ACTGAGAGTCCAAACACTGAATAGCAAATCCATCGATGCGCAGCTCTACAGATCCCGAACCATGCAAGCCAGTGGCGACAGCGGCGAGGAAAAAACTTCACCAATTGGCGAAAGCGAAGATTTAAAAAACCTTGAGAGAAACCTGGCTCAGTTGGGCACGACCATTTCCCCTATGGCCAAACGTCTTGTGCAGAGCTGCAGTCTAGGCGCAGGAAGCTGGACCTCAGCGAAGACTCGTCTGTCCTTGGAGCATCACAGGAAACATTATAAATAACAAAACATTATAACAAACATTATAAATAACAATACAAACTAATGTTTAAAAACCAAAACAAAGAAATGTTCAAAGGAAAAACAGTTCAAAAATAAAAAGAAACAATCAAAGAGCAAACCTACAGTAACTCTAGTTAAAAAAATAAATAAATGTGCAAAGAACAAAACTGACAAACATTTTAAAGAATCACACAAAAATATGTTCAAACAAACAAACAAACAAACATTTAAAGAAACAATCATCCACAAAACATAACAAACACACATTCAAAGAACCAAACTAACAAATGGTGAAAGAACAAAACAAACTTTAAAAAATAAATAATAAAACTTCAACCTTAAGAAGGAAAACAAACATCCAAAAAACTAAGCCAACCTTAAAAAAACAAATGTTCAAAGAACAAAACAGTTGTACAAAAAACAAAACAAACAAATTTTCAAAGAACAAACAAATACATGTTCAAAGATCAAAAGAAATATTCAAAGTACAAAACTAACAAATGTTCAAAGAACAAAACAAACATCCAAAAAAACCAGAAGAAATTATCAAAGGAAATCTAACAAGTGTTCAAAGAGCAAAACCAAGTTTAAATTGGCACATCTAAAATAAATAAATAAACACAACTTCAAAGAACAAAACAAGTTCAGTTTTATTAGTCAGTGAAAAGTCAGGGAATTTGACATTTGGCCGAGTGAAAACCCTGCTTTATTTACTTGCCCACATCCTTCTAAACCCGCATGTTGCAAAGAATACAAGAGGAAAACTAAATTATTCTTCAAAATTTTTCCGTTTTTGTTTCATGGAAAAATAGGCATAAGGGTTTGGGACAACATGAGGGTGAGTAAATGCTGCATTTAAGGTGATCTAAGTCCTTCAAAGTCCAGTTTTAGTTCAGTATTGGGACCTATTTCATATAATTTATATTATAGCTAATTTAGCGTTTTTATATTTTTTTTATTAATGTTTTGTCAAAATTCAAGTTTGGAAACAAAACATGAATATAATTTGACAAAATATTACAATAGAATATAATAGAATACATTTTAAGATGTTCATTATATATAATGCATATAAACACTTGAAGAAGATAAAAAGTGTTGTTGTTTTTTTTGGTCTTCTGTCAAATATAAAGGATATTTTGAAGCAAGATGTAATCGTTGACTTCCATAGTCGAAAAAAACTGTTCTGTAGAACTCAATGCTAACAGAGTTCCAGCTTTTTACCAAAGTATTTTTGTGTGTAACAGAAGAAACTCATTAAGGTTTAAAACAAGTGCAGGTTGAGTAAATGATGACAGAGTTTTCAGTTTTGGGATCTCTTTAAGGCCATTGGAGCTGTTCTCAGTACAGAGTGAATTCACATTAAATTCACAAAACTAACAAATGTTCAAATAATCTAACAAATAAGCATTCAAAGAACAAAACAAACAATTTTTCAAAGAACTAAACTAACAAATCTTTAAGCAGCTGTTGAAAGAACCAAACAAACAAACATTTAAAGAAACAAGCAACATCCAGAAAACAAAACAAACATTCAGAGAACCAAACTAACAAATGTTAAAAGAACTAAACAAACAAGCTTTCAGAAAAAAGAAACATATAAAGAATAAAACTAACAAATGTTCACAAAACAAAATGAACAAATGTTCAAAGAACCAAACAAACAATTCATTCAAAGAAAGAAAAGAAACAAAAATTTATATAAAAACAAAACTATCAAATGTTAACAAAACTAAACAATCATTCAAAGAACAAAACTAACATTCAAAAATGTAAGAAATAAACGTTCAAAGATTAAAACGGACAGATCTTCAAAGAATCAAACATTCAAAGAAAGAAACAAAGAAACATTTAAAGAACAAAACTAAACAAACAAACTTTCATTAAAAGAGATGTTTAAAGAACAAAATTAACCTTCTAAAAACCAAACAACAAAACTAAACAAACGTCTAAAGAACAAAACTAACAAATGTTAAAACAATAAACAAACAAACGTTTAAAAATAGGAGATGGTTAAAGAAGAAATCTAACATTCTAAGAACCAAACAACAAAACATCCAAAGAACAAAATTAAACAATCATTAAAAAAAACCAAACACGTTCAAAGAACATAAGAAACAATCAAAGAACAAAACTATCAAACATTCAAAAAATAGATAATCAAAACAAACACATTAGACATGTGAGCTTATTTAGCAAACATTTAAAGATCAAAACTAACAAATGTTCATAAAAAAACAAACTAATAATAAACGTTTAAAGATCAAAACAGACAAATCTTAACAGAACTTACCAAACAAACATTTTAAAGAACAAAACTAACAAATCTTAAAAGAACAAAACAAACTTTCATAAAAAGAGACAAAACAAGAAACATCCACAGAACAAAACTAAACAAGTATTCAAAAAACAAGAGTAACGATCAAAGAAAAAGCTAGCAAATGATCAAAGAACAGAAGAAAAATTAAAGGAACAAAACAAAATAAAAACATAACAGCAATAAAAGAAATGCTCACAGAACAAAACTATCAAACATTTAGAGATCAAAACTAACAAATGTTCAAAAAGTAATCTAACAAATGAACATTCAATGATCAAAACAGAGAAATATTCAAGAATAAACCAAACAAACATTCAAACAAACCAAAGAATTAGCCAAACAAACAAACAAACAAACAAGCAATCATTCAAAAAACAAAACAAATGTTCAAAAAAAAGCTAACAAATGTTATCAAATGAACGTTTAAAGATCAAAACAGACAAATCTTCAAGAATCAAACAAGCAAACATTCAAAGAAAGAAACAAACAAATGTTCAAAGAACAAAACAAACAAACTTTCAAAATAGGAGATGGTTAAAGGACAACTAATATTCTTGGAACCAAACAACAAACAAACATCCAAAGAACAAAACTAAAAAAACATTCAAAAAAACAAAACAAATGTTCAAAGATCAAAAGAAACTATCAAAAAACAAAACTATTAAACATTTAAAGATCAAAACTAACAAATGTTCATAAAAAACAAACTAATAATAAACGTTTAAAGATCAAAACAGACAAATCTTAACAGAACTTACCAAACAAACATTTTAAAGAACAAAACTAACAAATCTTAAAACAAACAAAACAAACTTTCATAAAAAGAGATTTTTAAAGAACAAAATTAACCTTCTAAAAAACAAACAACAAAACTAAACAAACATCTAAAGAACAAAACTAACAAATGTTAAAACAATAAACAAACAAACGTTTAAAAATAGGAGATGGTTAAAGAAGAAAACTAACATTCTAAGAACCAAACAACAAACATCCAAAGAACAAAATTAAACAATCATTCAAAAAACAAAACGCGTTCAAAGAACATAAGAAACAATCAAAGAACAAAACTATCAAACATTCAAAAAATAGATAGATCAAAACAAACACATTAGACATGTGAGCTTATTTAGCAAACATTTAAAGATCAAAACTAACAAATGTTCATAAAAAAACAAACTAATAATAAACGTTTAAAGATCAAAACAGACAAATCTTAACAGAACTTACCAAACAAACATTTTAAAGAACAAAACTAACAAATCTTAAAACAAACAAAACAAACTTTCATAAAAAGAGATTTTAAAAGAACAAAACAAGAAACATCAAAGAAAAAGCTAACAAATGATCAAAAAACAGAAGAAAAATTAAAGGAACAAAACAAAATAAAAACAGCAACAAAAGAAATGCTCAAGGATCAAAACTATCAAACATTTAGAGATCAAAACTAACAAATGTTCAAAAAAAATCTAACAAATGAACATTCAATGATCAAAACAGACAAATATTCAAGAATAAACCAAACAAACATTCAAACAAACCAAAGAATAAGCCAAACAAACAAGCAATCATTCAAAAAACAAAACAAATGTTCAAAAAAAAAGCTAACAAATGTTATCAAATGAACGTTCAAAGATCAAAACAGACAAATCTTCAAGAATCAAACAAGCAAACATTCAAAGAAAGAAACAAACAAATGTTCAAAGAACAAAACAAACAAACTTTCAAAATTGGAGATGGTTAAAGGACAACTAATATTCTTGGAACCAAACATCCAACAAACATCCAAAGAACAAAACTAAAAAAACATTCAAAAAAACAAAACAAATGTTCAAAGATCAAAAGAAACGATCAAAAAACAAAACTATTAAACATTCAAAGATCAAAACAAACACATTAAACATCTGAACTTATTTGGCAAACATTTAAAGATCAAAACTAACAAATGTTCATAAAAAACAAACTAATAAATGTTTAAAGATCAAAACAGACAAATCTTAACAGAACTTACCAAACAAACATTTTAAAGAACAAAACTAACAAATCTTAAAAGAACAAAACAAACTTTCATAAAAAGAGATTTTAAAAGAACAAAACAAGAAACATCAAAGAAAAAGCTAACAAATGATCAAAAAACAGAAGAAAAATTAAAGGAACAAAACAAAATAAAAACAGCAACAAAAGAAATGCTCAAGGATCAAAACTATCAAACATTTAGAGATCAAAACTAACAAATGTTAAAAAAAAATCTAACAAATGAACATTCAATGATCAAAACAGACAAATATTCAAGAATAAACCAAACAAACATTCAAACAAACCAAAGAATAAGCCAAACAAACAAGCAATCATTCAAAAAACAAAACAAATGTTCAAAAAAAAAGCTAACAAATGTTATCAAATGAACGTTTAAAGATCAAAACAGACAAATCTTCAAGAATCAAACAAGCAAACATTCAAAGAAAGAAACAAACAAATGTTCAAAGAACAAAACAAACAAACTTTCAAAATAGGAGATGGTTAAAGGACAACTAATATTCTTGGAACCAAACAACAAACATCCAAAGAACAAAACTAAAAAAACATTCAAAAAAACTAAACAAATGTTCAACGAACAAAAGAAACGATCAAAGAACAAAACTATTAAACATTCAAAGATCAAAACAAACACATTAGACATGTGAGCTTATTTAGCAAACATTTAAAGATCAAAACTAACAAATGTTCATAATAAACGTTTAAAGATCAAAACAGACAAATCTTAACAGAACTTACCAAACAAACATTTTAAAGAACAAAACTAACAAATCTCAAAAGAACAAAACAAACTTTATTAAAAAGAGATTTTTAAAGAACAAAACAAACTTTCATAAAGAGAGATTTTTAAGGAACAAAACAAGAAACATCCACAGAACAAAACTAAACGAGTATTCAAAAAACAAAAGTAACGATCAAAGAAAAAGCTAACAAATGATCAAAGAACAGAAGAAAAATTAAAGGAACAAAACAAAATAAAAACATAACACCAACAAAAGAAATACTCAAGGATCAAAACTATCAAACATTTAGAGATCAAAACTAACAAATGTTCAAATAAATCTAACAAATGAACATTCAATGATCAAAACAGACAAATATTCAAGAATAAACCAAACAAACATTCAAACAAACCAAAGAATAAGCCAAACAAGCAAACAAACAATCATTCAAAAAACAAAACAAATGTTCAAAAAAAAAGCTAACAAATGTTATCAAATGAACGTTTAAATATCAACACAGACAAATCTTCAAGAATCAAACAAGCAAACATTCAAAGAAAGAAAGAAACAAACAAATGTTCAAAGAACAAAACAAACAAACTTTCAAAATAGGAGATGGTTAAAGGACAACTAATATTATTGGAACCAAACATCCAAAGAACAAAACTAAAAAAACATTCAAAAAACAAAACAAATGTTCAACGAACAAAAGAAGCGATCAAAGAACAAAACTATTAATCATTTAAAGATCAAAACAAACACATTAGACATGTGAACTTATTTGGCAAACATTTAAAGATCAAAACTAACAAATGTTCATAAAAAACAAACTAATAATAAACGTTTAAAGATCAAAACAGACAAATCTTAACAGAACTTACCAAACAAACATTTTAAAGAACAAAACTAACAAATCTTAAAAGAACAAAACAAACTTTCATAAAAAGAGATTTTTAAAGAACAAAACAAACTTTCATAAAAAGAGATTTTAAAAGAACAAAACAAGAAACATCCACAGAACAAAACTAAACAAGTATTCAAAAAAACAAAAGTAATGATCAAAGAAAAAGCTAACAAATGATCAAAGAACAGAAGAAAAATTAAAGGAACAAAACGAAATAAAAACAGCAACAAAAGAAATGCTCAAGGATCAAAACTATCAAACATTTAGAGATCAAAACTAACAAATGTTCAAAAAAAATCTAACAAATGAACATTCAATGATCAGAACAGACAAATATTCAAGAATAAACTAAACAAACATTCAAACAAACCAAAGAATAAGCCAAACACTCAAACAATCATTCAAAAAAACAAAACAAATGTTCAAAGAAAAAGCCAACAAATGTTATCAAATGAATGTTCAAAGTTCAAAACAGACAAATCTTCAAGAATCAAACAAGCAAACATTCAAAGAAAGAAAGAAACAAATGTTCAAAGAACAAAATAAACAAACTTTCAAAATAGGAGATGGTTAAAGGACAACTAATATTCTTGGAACCAAACAACAAACAAACATCCAAAGAACAAAACTAAAAAAACATTCAAAAAACAAAACAAATGTTCAAAGAACAAAAGAAACGATCAAAGAACAAAACTATTAAACATTCAAAGATTAAAACAAACACATTAAACATGTGAACTTATTTGGCAAACATTTAAAGATCAAAACTAACAAATGTTCATAAAAAACAAACTAATAATAAACGTTTAAAGATCAAAACAGACAAATCTTAACAGAACTTACCAAACAAACATTTTAAAGAACAAAACTAACAAATCTTAAAAGAACAAAACAAACTTTCATAAAAAGAGATTTTTAAAGAACAAAACAAACTTTCATAAAAAGAGATTTTAAAAGAACAAAACAAACTTTCATAAAGAGAGATTTTAAAAGAACAAAACAAGAAACATCCACAGAACAAAACTAAACAAGTATTCAAAAAACAAAAGTAACGATCAAAGAAAAAGCTAACAAATGATCAAAGAACAGAAGAAAAATTAAAGGAACAAAACAAAATAAAAACAGCAACAAAAGAAATGCTCAAGGATCAAAACTATCAAACATTTAGAGATCAAAACTAACAAATGTTCAAAAAAAATCTAACAAATGAACATTTAATGATCAAAACAGACAAATATTCAAGAATAAACCAAACAAACATTCAAACAAACCAAAGAATAAGCCAAACAAACAAGCAATCATTCAAAAAACAAAACAAATGTTCAAAGAAAAAGCTAACAAATGTTATCAAATGAACGTTCAAAGAAAGAAACAAACAAGCAAATGTTCAAAGAACAAAACAAACAAACTTTCAAAATAGGAGATGGTTAAAGGACAACTAATATTCTTGGAACCAAACATCCAACAAACATCCAAAGAACAAAACTAAAAAAACATTCAAAAAACTAAACAAATGTTTAAAGAACAAAAGAAACGATCAAAGAACAAAACTATTAAACATTCAAAGATCAAAACAAACACATTAAATGTGAACTTATTTGGCAGGTGCTGTCCTGGAAGAGCAAACTCCCTTTGCAGACCATCATGCGTCTGCTGCAGGTTCTGGTACCACAAGTGGAGAAGATCTGCATTGATAAGTAAGAGGAGAGTTGTCTGACTTCGATATTTGCGTGTAGTTTTATCTTCTGCTGTGAAAGACACTTCTCTGCTGCTGTTTCAGGGGTCTGACTGATGAATCGGAGATCCTGAAGTTCCTCCAGCATGGCACTCTGGTGGGTCTGTTGCCTGTTCCTCACCCTATCCTCATCAGGAAATACCAGGCCAACGCTGGCACCGCCATGTGGTTTCGCACATACATGTGGGGAGTCATTTACCTGCGGTCAGTACTAATATAAAAAATGGGAACATTATATTTTTGTAGTGTAACTAAGGCACTACCTACTGCGCCACCGCATCGCCATGATGTTTTCAGATGTGTATATTTCATTTTAGACAACACAATACTAATAACACTGCAGAGTAAATAAATCAACATTTAGTGGACTAACCCTTTTTTTCCAATCACAACAAATGATATGATATGCGTGGCGCAGTAGGTAGTGCTGTCGCCTCACAGCAAGAAGGTCGCTGGTTCGAGCCTCGGCTGGGTCAGTTGGCGTTTCTGTGTGGAGTTTGCATGTTCTCACTGCGTTCGTGTGGGTTTTCCTCCGGGTGCTCCGGTTTCCCCCACAGTCCAAAGACAGGTGGTATAGGTGAATTGGGTAGGCTAAATTGTCCGTAGTGTATGAGTGTGAGTGAGTGTGTATGGATGTTTCCCAGAGATGGGTTGCAGCTGGAAGGGCATCCGCTGCGTAAAAAACACGTGCTGGATAAGTTGGCGGTTCATTCCACTGTGGCAACCCCGGTTTAATATAAGGGACTAAGCCGAAAAGAAAATGAATGAATGAATGAACAAATGATATGATGATGATAATAATAATAATAATAATAATAATAAAATAAACAGTAAATAATAATAACAATAATCAGTAAATAATAATAATAATAAAAATAATAAACAGTAAATAATAATAAGCAGTAAATAATAATAATAATAATAATAATAATAATATTAAACAGTAAATAATAATAATAATAATTATAATAAACAGTAAATAATAATAATAATAATAATAATAATAATAATAATAATAATAATAAGCAGTAAATAATAATAATAATAATAATAATAATAATAATATTATTATTAAACAGTAAATAATAATAATAATAATAATAATAATAATAAACAGTAAATAATAATAATAATACTAATAAACAGTAAATAATAATAATAATAATAATAATAATACTACTACTAATAATAATCAGTAAATAATAATAATAAACAGTAAATAATAATAATAATAATAATCAGTAAATAATAATAATAATAATAATAATAATAATAAACTGTAAATAATAATAATAATAATAATAATTAGTAAATAATAATAATAATAAAAATAATAAACAGTAAATAATAATAATAAGCAGTAAATAATAATAATAATAATAATAATAATAATAATATTAAACAGTAAATAATAATAATAATAATAAACAGTAAATAATAATAATAAACAGTAAATAATAATAATAATAATAAGCAGTAAATAATAATAATAATAATAATAATAATAATATTAAACAGTAAATAATAATAATAATAATAAACAGTAAATAATAATAATAAACAGTAAATAATAATAATAATAATAAGCAGTAAATAATAATAATAATAATAACAATAATATTATTAAACAGTAAATAATAATAATAATAATAATAATAATAAACAGTAAATAATAATACTAATAATAATACTAATACTACTAATAATAGTAATCAGTAAATAATAATAATAATAATAAACAGTAAATAATAATAATAATAATAATAATAATACTAATAATAATCAGTAAATAATAATAATAATAATAATAAACAGTAAATAATAATAATAATAATAATAATAATAAACAGTAAATAATACTAATAATAATAATAATAATAATAATCAGTAAATAATAATAATAAACAGTAAATAATAATAATAATAAACAGTAAATAATAATAATAATAATGAACAGTAAATAATAATAATAATAATAATAATAATAATAATAATTATTATTATTATTATTATTATTATGAATAAAAATATGTATATTTATGTTAATAATAATAATTCTAATCATAATAATTAGTATTATTATCGTTATTATTATTATTATTAGGCGTCACGTTGATGCAGTGGGTAGCACGATCACCTCACAGCAAGAAGGTCACTGGTTCGAGCCCCAGCTGGGTCAGTTGGCATTTCTATGTGGGGTTTGCATGTTCTCCTCATGTTCGCGTGGGTTTCCTCTGGGTGCTCCTGTTTCCCCCACAAGTCCAAAGACATGTGGTATAGATGAATTGAATAAACTAAATCGGCCGTAATGTATGAGTGGGAATTCAAGAGCGTACGGGTGTTTCCCAGTGTTACAAATGCTGGATAAGTAGGCAGTTCATTACGCTTTGACGACCCCTGATGGGTAAAGGGACTAAGCCAAAAAGAAAATAAATGAATGAATGAATTATTATTAGTATACTATTATTATTATTATTATTATTATTAATATTAATATTATTATTAACATAACTATTAATAAAATATGTATATTCATGTTAATAATAATAATAAATATTATTATTACTATTATTGTTATCAATATTATTATTACTATTATTGTTATTATTATTACTATTATTATTATTATTATTATTATTCGATTTGTTATTATTATCAACATAAATATACATATATTTATTTACATTTTTTATATACTATCACACTTTTATAGGATAAAAGCTGACATTTTACACAAAACCATACTTAATAAATCGTGTAAATCCAGATAAAATTAAAATTGTCAAATGTTCTCTTAATGTTTTTTGTTTGTGTGTGGTGTGTGTTTATGTAAGGTGTACATAATTATTAATGAGACCTTTAATAATGAAAAATATTGTTGCTACTTTTTGCCTGTTTTGTAAGCCCGAGAAGGTCATGTGACTGTGCTCACTATGTTTGTGGGATTTAATTATGATTATATATTATATTGAATGATATGAATGATTGTGGTCTGCCAGGATACATAGAGTTGAAGTCAAAATTATTAGCCCTACTGTGAAAATATTTTTTTCTATTTCAAATATTTCCTAAATGATGTTTAACAGAGCAAGGAATTTTTCACAGTATTTCCTATAATATTTTTTCTTCTGGAGAAAGTCTTATTTGTTTTATTTCGGCTAGAATAAAAGCAGTTTTTTTTTTATTTTGAGAAACATTTTAAGGTTAAAATTATTAGCATTATTTATTTCCCATATTTCCCATTGTTACACAATGACCTGCCTAAGTACCCCAACTAACCTAATTAAGCCTTTAAATGTCACTTTAAGCTGAATACTAATATCTTGAAAAATATCTAGTCAAATATTTATTACTGCCACCATGGGAAAGATAAAATACATCAGCTATTAGAAATGAGTTATTAAAACTATTATGATTAGAAATGTGTTGAAAAAATCTCTCCATTATTCAGAAAATGGGGAAATACATACAGGGGGGCTCATAATTCAGGGGGGCTAATAATTCAGACTTCAACTGTATGTGACCTAGTGCTGTTTAATATGCTTTAACCTTGTGCGTTTAACATCCTGGTGTCCCCCGCTTGCAGGAATGTAGATCCGCCGATCTGGTACGACACTGACGTGCGTCTCTTCGAGATCCAGAGGATGTAGAGCTGCGCCGTTGTAACTCCCGATCTCGCCTTGTGATTTTTTGGCTTTAACCCGCTCCGCTTCCCCAGAGAAGAGGTGACTGTGAGCCCCCTCGAGAAGTGCCCTGTCCAGCGTCTGTCTGCTTCTGCTGTTCTCCAGATAAAGCGGCTAAATATAAACCTCGCGCTGATAAGAGAAAATCATACCGTGTTCAGCAGCCCAGACACGTCAAACTCTCTCACTGTGGTTTTTATAGGTGCTTATTAAGAGAAGGAATCCTATTTATAGTTACCAAAACCTTGTGAATAGTTTGTAGGAAGTTGTAAGACGACCTCTAGATTGTACTAATGCCACCACAAGAGGGCGATACACTAAATCCCGTTTTGTTTATCATAAGAATACGTGCATTTTCTGTAGTTTATGTCAGGGATGAAGGGAAAATAGTAGAATGAGAAGAAAATATATAATGTGGTTAACTCCATTAGTGTTCATATAGATTGTGAAACTACAAAAAAAAAGAGTATTAGATATTTGACAGTATACCAATATCTCTATTTTTGTCTGCATATCGGTTTTGCTAATGAGATTATGTAAATATGGCTTGATGTTTAAAGTAGATCTGCTATCTCTACATATATATACACTACCTGACAAAAGTCTTGTCGTCGATCTCAGTTGTAAGAGCAACAAATAATAACTTGACTTGTAGTTGATCATCTGGAAAAGTGGCAGAAGATAGAATTTTCCGCTGAATCATCTGTTGAACTGCATCAATCATCACTAATACTGCAGAAGACCTACTGGAACCCACATGGACCCAAGATTCTCACAGAAATCAGTCAAGTTTGGTGACGGAAAAATCATGGTTTGGGGTTAGACTCAGTATGGGGGGCGTGCGAGAGATCTGCAGAGTGGATGGCAACATCAACAGCCTGAGGTATCAAGACATTTGTGCTGCCCATTACATTACAAACCACAGGAGAGGGCAAATTCTTCAGCAGGATAGCGCTCCTTCTCATACTTCAGCCTCCACATTAAAGTTCCTAAAGCAAAGAAGGTCAATGTGCACCAGGATTGGCCAGCCCAGTAACCAGATATGAACATTATTGAGCATGTCTGGGGTAAGATGGAGGAGGAGGCATTGAAGATGAATCCAAAGAATCTTGATGAGCGCTGGGAGTCCTGCAAGAACGCTTTCTTTGCCATTCCTGATGACTTTATTAATAAGTGATTTGAGTCAGAGATGTATGGATGCAGTCCTCCAAGCTGATGGGAGTCATACACAATATTCATTCTTTTTTCCACTGCAGCATGACTTTATATTCTATAATGTGCATTATTTCTGTTAAATGACAAGACTTTTGTCTAAGCAAAGTCAGACCTTATTGTCCTAATTAAATCATTAAAAATCAAGGCATGATCATCTTTTATTTTGGTAAAATAAGTGTAATCTAGAGGCTTTTGCCTTTCATATAAGCCACTTCTGATACCAAATGATCAACTAGAACTCAAGTTATTATTTGCTGTTCCTAAAACTTGGATAGGCAACAAGACTTCTGTCAGGTAGTGAATATATACATATATATATGAAAAACTAATCTAATATGGCGGAATGGTGAGCTCCTGGTTGAATTACTGCATATATATATATATACAGTATATGTTCGTCATGTTGTTTAAAGTGCCGATATATCTGTAAACAGAATGTTTTCATTTTTGCCAGTATTTATAAGAGAGCTCATTTGTATTTTAATGTTTGTGTATTTGTGCAAAAATATATTGTCAGGGTATAGATTACAACAACAACAACAAAGAAACACAGGCGTGTTATTGTTCCACGTTTCATTTATCCATCAGCAACAGAAAGGGTACAGCAGTGTTTGCTCTTTTCAGACACGACAAACAGACATTTTTGACAGCTTCACTTTTTTTTCTGGAGGATTTTATGCTGCATTGCTAACAGCTGAACGCCTGTAACAGGGCTAGGCCATAATTCAGAAGATATCGATAGTCACACATTCAAAAAGATTTCAGTTCAACATGGTCTAGATCAGGGGTGCTCAACCCTGTTCCTGGCGATCGACCTTCCAGCTGATTTCAGCTCCAACCCTGATTAAACACACCTGAACCAATTATTTAGAACGTGAGGAGCACTTGATAATTACAGGCAGGTGTGTTTGATATGGGCTGCAACTGAAAACTGCAGGAAGGTCGATCGCCAGGAATAGGGTTGAGCACCCCTGGTCTAGATCTACACTCTCACACACACTCATACGGTAAGCCAAATTAGCTTAAAAAGCACTCAGCTTTACTCTTCCTAGATGAATTTTTACTAGTAAGAATTTATTTATAGAGCTATCTAATTCAAGTTTTACTAGAAACTGTATTTACTTAAAGAGCTCTGCACTTGACGAGCTCTTAATGTAGGTTTTTAATAGTAAAAATGTAATTAGAGAGCTCCCTAATTGGATTTTTTTATTAGTAATATTGAATTAACCAACAAGGATGGAAACTGAAAAGTCATGTTGTACATCATCTGGACCCAAGTAAAACGTATCCAAAGGAACTTTTTTTAAATATTTGATTTATTTAGGACTTTTATGAGCTGCATCGGCGACGCAGTGGCGCAGTAGGTAGTGCTGTCGCCTCACAGCAAGAAGGTCCCTGGTTCGAGCCTCGGCTGGTTCAGTTGGTGTTTCTGTGTAGAGTTTGCATGTTCTCCCTGCGTTCGCGTGGGTTTCCTCCGGGTGCTCCGGTTTCCCCCACAGTCCAAAGACATGCGGTACAGGTGAATTGGGTAGGCTAAATTGTCTGTAGTGTATGAGTGTGAATGAGTGTGTGTGGATGTTTCCTAGAGATGGGTTGCAGCTGGAAGGGCATCCGCTGCGTAAAACATATGCTGGATAAGTTGGCGGTTCATTCCGCTGTGGCGACCCCGGATTAATAAAGGGACTAAGTCGAAAAGAGAATGAATGAATGAGCTGTATCTCAGGATATGTTTCCTGATTAGGCTATAATAAAGAACTAAAGTCATTATTTTTAAAAATTAGCAGCTAAAATTAGCTTAATTAGCTAAAATTTTAATTGTTCTCTTATTTTAAAACGCACCAAGCATAATTAGCTTTTAATTTGTAAACCGTGTAAATGACAGATTTTATTTAAACAAGTAATTATATATTTTGTCATGACTGTAATGTCATTTTTAAAGTATTTAATGAGAGAGCTTTAGAGAACAAATTCAATTGCAGACCAAATTATAAATGAATGGAAGTCAATGGAGACACATTACTAGTAAAAATATAATTATAAAGCTCGAATTGTAATTGTCACTAGTAAAAATTGAACCCAAAAGCTCCAAAATTGTAATCATTACTAGTAAAAATGCAAATATGACAAGTAATTTGGGTGCAATTTAAGCTAATTTGGCTTGCCATACACTCATGCCAACATATAAACATTGTGTTATCCGGTACAAACGTAGTAAAATATAAAACATTCGGCTAAACAAAAATAGTCTATAAAAATATATTATTTTACAAAGATATGTGCATTGGGTGGTACAGTTCTGGGATGGTGGTCTGCTTTAGGCAGCCAGGCACACCTCAAACAGACTTGCTACTGAGTGCATTCGGTAGAAGATCCCAAACGGCATCCCGATGTTCACCACGGCGGCCCACGTCTGGAACTCATAAATTTCTGGCCCGACAGTGTTGTCAAACTGAGGCCGCGCTCCGAAGGCTGGAATTATCCACAGCTGAAACACAGAAATACGGTCAGATTTTAGAATTTGTGATGTGTTAAAGGCAGAGATTTAGCTTTTTAATGGCAGGCTTGCCATTTAACTAATGCAAAATAGAAAATACTTAAAGAAACACTCCGCTATTTTTGGAAAAGACTCATTTTAAAACTCTAGAGATTTAGCATTTAGCATATTTTAGCCTACTTTAGCCAGTGTTAACTAAACAAAACAGAAAAGAAAATACAAAATATCCTTTTTTTGCTTGGTCTTAGAAAGACTTATGCTGTGTTCACACCAGACGCAGAACACGCAAATAAATCGCACTATTCGCGCATAAATATACGCGAACATTTTGAGTTTACTCGCTTCATTCGCGTGTCAAATTCACTTCACAAAAGAGACTGATTCGCATCATGGGCTGGGCTTCTGTCTGGCCTCTGACTCTAGCTTTGATGCTAACATGGATTTCATTCAGAGAGTAGCTGTGCTTTATGAAGGCTGAAAAGCAGCGTAGATTTGTTCAGCGGCGCGTCTGATTCTACCAGAGGTGCACCAGCTTTGTGTGTTCATCAACTCCTCCAGAAACTATACCTGGATGATGGAAGCTTTCAGCGATGCTTCCGACTGAGCCGAGCCCAGTTTGATGAGCTGTTGTCCGGTGTCAACAAGAGCATTTTCTCTGGGGACACCAACAACAGGCACTACGTCATAATCACACCCATACAAGAGAAAGCTCCAAATTGGTTTACGCGGCGTGAATGTTCGGCGAGTTTAGATTTTCCAACTCGAGCGATTCACGCGAAATGCGTATTGAGCGCGTCAAATGCGCAAAACGTTCAACTCGTGCCGCTTCATCTGTGCGCATCGCGTCATTCGCACTGCCCCATTCGTACGTATCACATCGCAGGATGTCTATTCGTGTCTTTGCATTGACTTTAGGCTGATTTGTGATTGTTATGTGTTAAAGACAGAGATTTAGCTTTTTCCAGTGATAACTATAGCAAAACAGAAAAATACAAACTATCATTTTTTTTTGCTGGGTTTTAGAAAAACTTAAAGGAACACTCTAGTTTCCTTAGAAATCATAATCAGAAAGAGCTTTATTGCCAGGTATGTTCACACATGCAAGGAATTTGTTTTGGTGACAGAGCTTCTACAGTGCAACAGAATTACAGAGACCGGACTAATAAAATAAATATATACTTTAAAAAGTAGTGAATGCAAATATACAAATTGACAAGTGTATGTACAGCTATATTACTATATACAACGTTATATGTGCAGCTGTTATGTGCAAATTTTAGATTTTATAACTTCTCAAGAGTTAAACAGATGAGTTTTAGCATTTTTGAATCCATTCAGCACTTTTATCTTAGCTTAGCATATATCATCAGATTAGACCGTCAGCATCTTGCAAAAAAAAAAAGAAAAAAGAAAAGATTTTGATAATTTTCTACTTAAACGTCGACTATTTACGTATTAGTTACTATTTTCGACTAGCTGAAAACTATTGTATGATTGTGCCAGTAATATCGTTGGGCTAGTTGTAGCCATGGTATGGCAGTAAAGTTCCTTGATTATTATGCTGGAATGAGAGTATAGTTTTTAGGTATAGCAGTCTAAAAAAATAGCAACTTTTCGTTTTCCATTTATCTTAGTACTCGATTTAACTTGAGAAGATCAGTTAACGTGGCGTAAATGTCCGCCGAAGTTTAGATTTTCTAACTTGAGCGATTCGCGCGTCAAACGCGCAAAACGTTTAACTCACGCCGCTTCATCTGTGCGCATCCCATTCTGCCCTATTCGTACGGATGGCATCGCAGGATGTTTATTCGTGTCTTTGCATTGACTTAACATGCTAAAACACATAAATGTAGCGGTACGAGCAGATTTTAGGCTGATTTGTGATTGTTATGTGTTAAAGACAGAGATTTAGCTTTTTCCAGTGATAACTATAGCAAAACAGAAAAGAAAATACAAACTATCATTTTTTTTTGCTGGGTTTTAGAAAAACAGACAGAGCTTCTACAGTGCAACAGAATTACAGAGACAGGACTAAAAAATAAATATATTTTTAAAAGTAGTGAATGCAAATATACAAATTGACAAGTGTATGTACGGGTATATTACTATATCCAACATTATATGTGCAGCTGTTATGTGCAAATTTTAGATAGATCAGCACAATCCATTTAGCACTTTTATCTTAGCTTAGCATATATCATTGAATCAGATTAGAGCGTTAGCATCTTGCAAAAAAATTAATTCTAATAATTTTCTACTTAAATGTTGACTATTTACGTATTAGTTACTATTTTCGACTAGCTGGTAACTATTGTGTGATTGTGCCAGTAATATCTTTGGGCTAGTTGTAGCCATGGTATGGCAGTAAAGTTCCTTGATTATTATGCTGGAATGAGAGTATAGTTTTTAGGTATAGCAGTCTAAAAAAATAGCAACTTTTCGTTTTCCATTTATCTTAGTACTCTATTTAACTTGAGAAGATTAGCTAACGTGGCGTAAATGTCCGCCGAAGTTTAGATTTTCTAACTCGAGCGATTTGCGCCTTAAATGCGCAAAACGATTAACTCGCGCCGCTTCATTCGTGCCGCCTCATTCTCACGTATCGCAGGATGACTATTCATGTCTTTGCATTGACTTCACATGTAAATCACTCGATGTAACTAGAGAAGTCAAACTTTCAATAGGAAAATTATGGAATGTCTTTGGTTATTTTTGAGTGAGATGCTAATGGTCCAATCTGATTCAATTATCTATGCTAAGCTAAGCTAAAAGTGAATGGATTTTAAAAATTGTAAAACTTTGAGTGATCCTCTTCTTTTTTTTTGGGTGAAAAAAGGGACATTTCACACATTTTCCAAACATTTTTGAATTTCTTTCTTCTGTTCAACCCAAAACAAAATATTCTGAAGAATGTTGGGGAAAAATTAGCCATTGGCATCCATAGCAGGAACAAAAAATACTATGGAAGTCAATGTTTCTTATACTAAATTCTTTAGTAAATCTTCCTATGTGTTCAGCAGAAGAAACTCAAACAGTTTTGGAACACGTGGAGGATGTGTAAATGATGATGGCTGAATGGCCCCTTTAAAACAAATGTAAAAATTATCCAGGTGCTTACTACTCTCTTCATTTGTGGTAACTAAAAAATAGGCAGGATGTGTCCTAATATCTGATATTTAAAGAATGTGAACTCAGGTACGTACCGTGACATTGCAGAGCAGCAAGAAGGCGCAGATCTCCTTCAGGATCCTCCTTTTCCAGGTCATCCGACCCTGCAGCAGAGTCAGCGGAATGGGAAGCGTGTGCGCGGGCACGATGGAGCTGCTCCTTCTCTCTGGATCTCGCTCCTTCACAGCCATGACGTTGGCGAAAACAGTGGCTACCTCTGTCTCCTTAAAGGGCTCTCGATGGAGGCCCTTGATGAGGAAGGCATTCTGAATGCACAGCTCGATCACAGTTAGCATAGCACAAGCCAAGTTGAGCCCATTTATGTGGTCTTGAACCCCAAACGCCAAAACAGCGACTATAGTAAAGTAGCAGATGAGGAACTGTCCCAATGACGCTCCCACCAGGAGTCCCACGTCCAGACTCCGCGTTGGGTTCTTCCCCGACACCTGCTCTCGCTTGTCCATGCGGAAGAGGATGCATCCGGCGAGAGCGGAGCTGGACATGAGCAGGACGGCCACTATGTTCATGATGTAGTGCATTATCAGAGCCTCCTTCTTCTTCTTAGGGTCGTCTTTAGACACGTCCACTTCGTACACCACAAACGTAGCCAGACCTGCCACAAGGACGATCAGGCCAGCCAGCGGACCCACCAGCACGTCCCACAGGCTGAAGTGCAGCTTGTGGCTGTGGTGGTCGTCCATCTTGCGGCCGACGTTCTTCCACATCACGTAGGTCATGGCAGAGGCGAAGAGGCTGTACTCGATGTTGAAGGGGTACAGGTAGTAGTAGGCCTTCTCAAAGAGGTCGCACATGTTATGGAGACACTCACATTCACTGGCTGCAGCGCGACCTGGAAGCAGAAAATGTTTGTGGATATTGGTTATCTGCCGTTCTTTAGGGTAAATGAATGATACTTTAGTGCTAAATCATGAAACTAGTGATTCAGTACACTCAAAAAATGACGTTTGCTGTTTGTTCAAACAACTTATTTAAAATGAGCTGAAACAACACGATTCTTAGGTGTTTTTGGGGGCAAATTTAATTGTTTCATGTTCATTCATTCGTTTTCTTTTCGGCTTAGTCCCTTTATTAATCTGGGGTCGCCACAGCGGAATGAACCGCCAACTTATCAAGCATATGTTTTACGCAACGGATGCCCTTCCAGCTACAACCCATCACTGGGAAACACCCATACACACTCATTCACACACATACGCTACGGACAAATTTAGCCTACCCAATTCACCTGTACCGCATGTTTTTGGATTTGTGGGTGAAACTGGAGCACTCGGAGGAAACCCACACGAACGCGGGGAGAACATGCAAACTCCACACAGAAATGCCGACTGACCCAGCCGAGGCTCGAACCAGCGACCTTCTTGCTGTGCACTACCTACTGTGCCACCGCGTCGCCTGTTACATGTTCAATCCTCTTAAATTAGTAAAAACTAATAAGTTGTTCCAACATAAATGGATTGTGTGGATCCCAGCTTTTTTATAGTGTACAAAAGTCTGAAATACACACTAAAAGAATCAAATTTAAGTTGAATCAAATTAACCTTATGAGTCATTTTAACTTAAATGACTGAAAACTGCTTGTATAACTTAAAAAAATCAAGTTAGAAACTTTAACTTAGCTTTTTATGAGTTATAGTTAACATAAAAACATGCTGACATGTACATACAGTATGTAGTTAAAGATTATAAATCTAATATTTTTCTTCTAGAAAAGTCTTGTTACTTTTAGTTTGGCTAATCAATATTATTAGCACCCTTAAGAAATATATATATATATATATATATATATATATATATATATAGCGACGCAGTGGCACAGTAGGTAGTGCTGTCGCCTCACAGCAAAAAGGTCGCTGGTTCGACCCTTGGCTGGGTCAGTTGGCGTTTGTGTGTGGAGTTTGCATGTTCTCCCCGTGTTCGCGTGGGTTTCCTCCAGGTTTCCCCCACAAGTCCAAAGACATGCGGTACAGGTGAATTGGGTTGGCTAAATTGTCCGTAGTGTATGAGTGTGAATGACTGTGTGTGGATGTTTCCCAGAGATGGGTTGCAGCTGTAAGAGCATCTGATGCGTAAAAACGTGCTGGATAAGTTGGCGGTTCATTCCGCTGTGGCAACCCCAGATCACTAAAGGGACTAAGCCGAAAAGAAAATGAATGAATATATATATATATATATATATACATACAAAGGAGACATCCAAAACATGTAGTATTGGTGGTCCTCCAGGAACGTGGTTGAGAATATATATATATTTTATTTTTTTGGCTACAGAACAAACCACTGTTATCTAATGACTTGCCTAATTAACCTAACTTGTCTAGTTAACCTAATTAACCTAGTTAAGCCTTTAAATGTCTCTTTAAGCTGAATACTAATATCTTGAAAAATATCTAGTCAAATATTATTTACTGTCATTATGGCAAAGATAAAAAAAAATCTGTTATTAGAAATGAGTTATTAAAACTATTATGTAAGAGACATGTTTACTGTTTATTTTCATGTGTATGTATTTTGTTGTACATATTGATTTGACAGGATGGGGGCGCTGCTGCGTGAGCACAGTTTTTTAACTGCACATGGAGCTAGGATAGCATACTGCAACTAGCCTGCAAGTATATTTTAAATGGGTGGTTCACCCAAAAATGAAAACTTACTATTTACTGTCCCTTAAGTGGTTCCCAACCTTTAAGAGTTTCTTTCCTCTGTTGAACACTAAAGAACACTGTAAAAAGAAATGCTTGGTTCCACACAATTCCATCATGTTGTCCCAACACAAATCAACTAAGTTAACTCAATTGTTTTTGTTTTTTGTTTTTTACAAATTTAAGTGGATTGAACATAAAACAATTAATTTGTCCCAAAAAAAACCTTCAAAATTGTGGTTTGAAATTGTGGTTATTTTAAATAAGTAGTTTGAACAAGCAGCAAAAATAATGTTTTGAGTGAAGATATTTTTGAAGAAATCAGAAAACATGTAACCAATGACATCCATAGCAAGAACAAACAAAATACACAAGTCAGTGTTTACAGGTTTCCAGCTTCCTTCAAATATACCTTTTTCAGTGTTCAACAGAAGAAAGAAACCTGTTCGGAACAAGCGACGAGACTGTAAATGATGACAGAATTGTCATTTTTGCATGACCTATCCCTTTAAGTTTGTTTGTTTTATATCGCAAGTCAGTTAATTTTTGATTTAATCATCTTTAGTATTTGTGTGGAGCATCACAGAACTTTTTGGATCTATTTGTGCAACTTGCAATTAAAAACCCTGTTTTTTTATGAAGATGATAAAAAAGATGTGCTACAGTAGTATCTAGCCTTAATTTCTTTATGTACAGAAATCTCTGTACCATGTGTTTTCGCAATATTGTATTTTGCGAACTTTGCACACAGCAGATTATTGTGTCAACACTTCCCACAGTGGCCAACAAACAAGGGTCAAAATTGGACATTTGTACCTTGTTATAACCACTACAATTATATTTAAATATGTGTTGAAGAAATCTTGCACTTGGGAAATAAGTGAAAAAGAATGAACATAAACTGTAGAAAATAAGATTCTACTCCTCAATTTAAGCCAGTGTTTCTCAACCACGTTCCTGGAGGACCACCAGCTCTGCACATTTGCCATGTGTCCTTAATCAAACACACCTGATTCAGATCATCAGCTCATTAGCAGAGACACAGAAAGATAGGTGTGACAGACAAAGGAGACATTCAAAACATGAAGTGTTGGTGGTCCTCCAGAAACGTGGTTGAGAAACACTGATTTAATCCATGGTTAATTCGGCTCACTCAAATATTGCACATGGAATAAGACCGGTATGGAGTTATACAAGTTTTACAATATATGGGAACCATTCCGTGATCAGCAGGACCAATATAATGCTGATTCCCTGATTGAATTCCCTGAATGTTCTTTATTATTTTCTCATTTATTTTCCTTGGGCTTAGTCCCTTTATTTATTAGGAGTCACCACAGCGGAATGAACCGCCAACTTATCCAGCATATGTTTTATGCAGCGAATGCTCTTTCAGCTGCAACCCAATACTGGGAAACACCCATACACTCTCATTCACACGCATACACTACGGCCAATTTAGCTTATTCAATTCACCTGTACTGCATGTCTTTGGACTGTGGGGGAAACCGGAGCACACAGAGGAAACCCACGCGAACACGGGGAGAACATGCAAACTCCACACAGAAATGCCAGCTGACTCAGCTGGGGCTCAAACCAGTGACCTTCTTGCTGTGAGGCAACAGTGCTAACCACCAAGCCACTGTACCATCATTTTTTTTCTATTATGATTGTTCTTATTTCATGTGTTTGTATTGTTTGGTAATTATTGAAACATGTAAAACTAGTAAAAACACTTGTTAAAAAAAGATGAACTTCACAGGAGTGCTAATAGTGTATATTCACCATCAAGCGTGTCGTTGTAGCTGTTGTTGGTTGGAGGTTTGACTGGAGCCACAGTCTGGTGGAGCGACTCCTCAGTCACGGCCATCATCCACACCATGAGGTTGGTGGACAGAGTCAACATCAGGCCGCAACTACAGCAAGAAAGTCAATATTAGCATACAGCGATATTAGCGCCTCGGTTCCACAGAAGCGTCCAGTCCAATCAAACGCTCAATCGTGCAAACATTTCCCACAAATTGTGTGCTCATTGCTTCACAGCGAGACGTCACGCAGATTTACAGTCAATGGCAGGTTGCGCTGGTTACAAATGCTTCTGTTTCCTTTATAGATCTGAAAAGGTGCGACGCTGTTTGTCAGACTTTCCCTTTAATTACACTTCCTGTCTACAAGGCGATGTAAAATAGACGAGGAAATCAAATGACTAAGCCAGTTAACAACTAACCAGTGATGAATACTATAGTAATTTACAGAAAATTCTATCATGTGTATAGTGTATTATAATGTAAGAATTATAGCTTAATACACTTTGTTCATTTACGTTAATGATAGTGAACTGTAATAAATACTGTGGTTTTTAGTTTACTGTAGTATTTTTAGAAGTATAATATACCATATAGTTGTAGAAAACACCTAGTATTGGTGGTATATACAGTATTGGGTCATTTGTTGTGTTACCATCCTGCTGAAAAAAACTGTTTAAACCAGCCTAAGCTGGTTGGCTGGTTTTAGCTGGTCGACCAGCCTGGTTTTAGAGGGGTTTTGGCCCTTTTCAGGCTGGTTTCCAGCCATTTCCAGCCTGGTCTAGGCTGGTCAGGCTGGAAAATGATCAGCTAAAACCAGCTAGACCAGCCTGGTTTAAGCTGGAAATAGCTTGTTTTGGCTAGGCTGGTCAAGGTGGTTTTAGCTGGTCATCCCCCAGCCTGACCAGCCAAGACCAGGCTGGAAATGGCCAAAACCCCTCTAAAACCAGCCTAGGCTGGTTTAAACTGGTATTTTCAGTAGAGATAGCAACTATACACTAAAAATAAATTCTGTATTTTGTGATTCACAAGTGTTTTCCGTTTATTTACAGTTGTGAATTGCATTATGGGACCTCGATCTCTGCTCTGTCAACTTTTGCTGTTGAAAATTCAACTCTACAGTTTGACAAAGTGACTTTTATTGACATTTTAGTAGTTTGAAGTAACATGTGTAATATTAAGTCTGTAAAATAACAGAAAATGTACTGGCTGGTTTTTGTACTGCAAAATACAACACCACCCCAGATATATACTGTAGCAATATATCACTTAAAACTATTAAAAATATTCATAAAAGTCAATTTTTCTAACTTTTCAAGATTAAAAATTGATAGAAGAAAGATCAGAGTGCCATAAATACAATTCTAAAGCATAAATAAATGTGGGAAAATAAAAATATGAATCACAAAAATACTGAAATCTGCTAATTTATGTATATTTTTAACAGTGTAGAATCACTAAAACAGATGAATTCAAATAGTTCACTATATTATGATTCAAAAACACAAACTGTTATGAATAACTGTATTATTTTTACATCTTGGAGAATTTTTTAATGCTTTTTCGGTTCGATTTTTATACTAAAAACAGAAGTCTTCAACACACTGTATTATTGTTTTGTCTTCTGGGTGAATTTCATTCTTCAGAAAGCCAGAATTATTCATTGTAGATCTAACATAACAATATTTTCATTCATTCACTCATTTAGGCTTAGTCCCTTATTTATCAGGGGTCGCCACAGCAGAATGAACCGCCGCAACATTTTAGTTCAGATTTAAAATATCTTTTTTTTTTTGCATTTGTTAAGAATCGGTCTAAAACTTTGAGCTCAAAGGCAACTAAAACATTTAATATTCCTGAATCAGTGGTACGAGATATTTAATTAAAAACTTTTTACTACATTTTTTAAGGTAAGTGGTTGCAAACAATGTATATGGGCTGAATTTATACAAACAAATCAAATTTAGTAATATTAAACTTAATTTCTTTGTTTAAATTCAGCCCATATAGATGGTTTGCAACCACTTACCTTAAAATGAATTTGTAAATCCAGTAAATGAAAAACTTGCATATGTAAACAACATGTTCTTCGCATACACCATGTGTTTTCACAATATTGTTTCAAATTGCAACTAACACAACTAACACTACTAACCGAAAGAGATTGAATGCTAAGACTCACCGTGTGATGTTTTGCTTGATTTGCACACAGTCTTTAGCATGAATCCAGAGCACGTACGTCTGCAAAATGGAGGACAGTATGATTAAGTGATAGACGACACAAGAAAATAAGCTGAAATACCAACACGAACTCACAGCAATTCGCAACTTTTTGATTTAGTGGCTAATTCGTATGAATTCGTACGATCTCATTCCTTAAATTTAGTGTGATTTGCTTATCCCCCAATGACGGTTGGGTTTAGGGGTGTGGTTGGGTGCCATGCCTTCTTTTTAAAATCGTACATTTTTGTACGACTGAACCTATACAAATTCGTACGATTTTAAAAAGGGGGTGTGGCATCAAACCCCACCCCTAAGCCCAATTACGGTTGGGTTTAGGGGTTGAGTTTGGTGTCATGCCTCTATTTTTAAATTGTACAATTTCATATGACTGAACTCGTACGAATTCATACAAATTAGCCACTAAACCGACAAAACATAAAATAGTTACGTTTCCTCATGAGTTCAGGCTGGAAATACACTCAAAAAATGGCTACTTATTTAAAATGAGTTGAACCAACACAATTCTTAGTGAAGTTTCACAAACTAATTTTAAGAGGAGGACGTGATATGATTGACTGCAGCTGGTCTCTCATCTACAATCATTAGTTGGCCAATCAGATGAATCCAAACTCACTATAAGTAGCCTAACAAAATTTACTCCCTCATCTTCGTATTCCGAAGAAACCCCCCATCCACCCCTTCTCCACCTTTCTTCCTTTACCACGGGGAGATCTTGAGAACTACCTGACCTCGTACTCCCCTTACATGCTCAATCGACCAGGCGGGAGCCCTGGGCTCAATTATCTCCGAGCTCAGGGTTCTCTCCCGGGACAGCATGCCAAACCTGCTAATAGCATCAAGCAATATCTAAGTGTGAACTCTTGAAAGGTTTTTTAGGGACACCTTAATTGTTTTATGTTCAATCTATTTAAATTTGTAAAAAACGAACAAGTTAATTTAATTGATTTGTGTTGGGTCAACATGAAAAAAATTGCGTAGATTCCAAAACATTTACAACGTATCAAGAAGTGACGTTGGTTGTTAAACCCACCTGGACGATGACAAACACCGCTTGCACAACGGGAAAGGCTATTTTGATGGGCGATTCGCAGTTCATTCGACCCACGTAAAAAATAATCTTGAAGATGTCCATGATTACACTGCAGATCCCAAACAAAACCAGTCCACCTGATGAAGACACAAACAGAACAGCATAAACACTCGGTTATTCATTCTACTTTAAAATATGTCCCAAATGCTGTTTAACAGAGAGATTTTTTTTAATTGTTTGAGTAACTCATTTCTAATAACTAATTTCTTTTATCTTTGCCATGATGACAACACATAATATTTTACTAGTTATTTTGCAAGATATTAGTATTCAGCCTAAAGTGCAATTTAAAGGCTTGACTAGGTTAATTAGTTTAACTAGGCAAGTTAGGGTAAGTAGGCAAGCCATTAGATAACAGTGGTTTGTTCTGTAGCCATTTACAAAAAATTAAAACTTCTTAAGGAGGCTAATAACCTATTGACCTGGTATTATATATTGATATATTATATATTGTGCAGATTTTTTTTTTTTTTTTACAAGTAACTCGATTAAAAACCGAAGTAAATAAGACTTTCTCAAGAAGATAAATATACTTGGGAAATATTTTGAAAATAAAATTCAGTATTAAAAATAAGCATGGGACGATAACCATTTTCAAGGGATACTGCGGTTTGGAAAAGTCAAGGTTTTAAAACCGTCAAAATCTTCAGTAATACCGTTCCTAAGGTTTTTTATTTACTTTTTTTGTAGTTTTTTTTTTTTAGGACAACAGTAACTCCAGCAGAAAAGATATCCAAAGATGCCGTTTTAAATTGTAAAAATAAACCTGTTTTTGAAATGAATGATGACAGCAGAAGTGAATAGAATGATTTAGCCTGACGTGTTTACTGTGCCAAAATATTTAAAATGTTTCTCAAAATAAAATATATTGTGTTTAAAAGGGAAAAAATGTTTTAGTTTTTAACCCAGACATTTAAAAAGAAGTTATTTCAGAGCAGTAATCACAATACTGTGAAACTGTGATATTTTTATCCTAGGTTATCAGACTTTTAGAATCCTATACCGGCCCATGCCTAATTAAAAATATTATATATATATTAAACTAAAAGACATAAATAAAAATATAATAGGAAATATTGTGGAAAAACAAAATCCTTGCGGTGTTAAACAGCACTTGGAAAATCTTTGAAAAATGTTCATAAATATTTATATGTTTGGACAAATAACTAATTTCACTTTAATATTAAACTCAGTTATTTATTTATTTATTTATTTTTATAATTTCTACATGTTTGAGTTTACTCAACTCAAATCAAGTCAAGTGCATTAACTGGTTTGAAAGTTGAGTCAACTCAAAAATGTCCTGAAGTTTGTTGCCTTAAAATTTTAAGTTGAGTCAACTTTTCTTTTTTTATAGTGCAGTTTAATTATTATTATTATTATTTTAATACTTGATTTCAACTAAAAACAAAAGCCAGAAGAACCAGAAAAAACAGAAATTCTAATTTCTTATATTAGAAAATTGGTAAATCAACAAATTAATGGTCGCACTTTATTTTGATGGTCCGTTTGTTGAATTTAAGTTACATTGCATCTACATGCCAACTAATTCTCATTAGGTTATGAGTAGACTGCTAGGTTGGGGTTAGGGTTAAGTTGACATGTACTTGCAAAGTTTCTTAGTCAGTTAAATGTCTGTTGACGGAGCATATCAACAGATATTAAGCAGACAGTCTACTAATACTCAAATGGACCATCAAAATAAAGTGTTACCAAACTAATTTCCCAGGATCTCCTGGAAGACGAAGAACCAACGTACTTCTCAGCCAAACAGGTCCGGCGTGACTGTCCTTGTAGAGCACTGCGCGGTACACCCGGGATGTGTGCACTTTATAGTAAACCATCCACACAGTGGACAGGATGACCAGCAAGATGAGGAAGATCAGAAGGTGAGAAGAAGTGATCTGGACCTTATTGAAGACACTCCCGCTCACGATGGCGATTCCCAAAAGCAGAGTGTTTAAGGAGATAAACCCAGACAGGAGCCATCCCCAATTGCGGCCCTTCTCCACAGGCTTGAACCCCCGGTTAGGCGTCTCTCCATGGGAGCCGATCTGGATGGTGGATATCTGGTTCTCGATGGCTTCTAGATCTGCCTTTGTCGACATGTTGCCTGAGCTGTCCACAAGAAAACACAATCAAAATATCTCGTTGTGAAGCATGTGGAGATGGATCAAAAATGACAACAACTAAAATATGAGTCCAGCTTCCTCAGGCTGTATATATACATGAATCCGCGAAAGCATCCGACCAATCAGGTGTGCTCTCTTCCGCTTACGTCCGGCCCCACATCTGAAGGGCCCCGCATCCTTGAATATTGGAAATCTAAGAGAGCTTTTCAACCTTTTGCTTGCTCTGGAGCGCAGCCAGCCAACAGAGCTCCGCTATTGTGATAACAGTGTTTAACAAGAGGGCTACCTGTACGCTCTGTTTGGTGATGAAGGAAACGACGCAAAAAAGCGCCGGTCAGACACCCTCAGCTCTGAGTCACCAGGCCGATATTATTTACTTCAATCATATCTGTTGTCAAAATATTAAAGCCTGTATTTACTTGGCTTACAGCACTTTTTTCTTTTCTCAAAACCATTGCAATATTGAGCCTCACCCAATTTCATTGTAAATATTTGACTGCTGTTGTATTGTGCATTGTTTCTTTTTATGTGTGTGTTCTGTGAGAGCGTTCACTCCTCATAAAATGATTTTTAGGCTGCTTGTTCAAGCTACTTATTTAAGATGAGCTGAATCAACACAATTCTTGGGGTTATTTTTGGGTCAACTTTATTAGTTTATGTTCAATTAACTTAAATATGTAGCCAATATATATATAATAATTTTATTGGGTGCTTAATTATAACCCAATTAGGTTTGCTTAACCGATGTTGGGACATCATGAGGGAATTAGGTGGAACCAACCCAGGCTCATATACCGCTATATACATTTCTGGAGAGCACCAAATACATCCCAGGAGCTACGTTTTCTGCCGTTTTTGTTTTCACGAATTCACCAAAGGTCGCTGTCTACGCTTTTTCAGATTTCTCTCGTGAGTGCCATTCGCACCTGCTGTTCTCACATACATCCACCAGAGGCCGCTGTCGAATGACTGACCAAACGACTGACCCAACCTCCTCCTTCCCTAAGTCCAACCGATAATGTTTTAAAAAGCACCGAAGCCCTTGCCTGATTTTTACCACATTTTCAGATTTTACCGCATCCTTACCCTGTTATTTATTTGTTTATTTTATTTTTTGGCTTCTGTTTTTGTCTAACCTGCTTTCTGGAACCGTTTTATGCCAGACTTAAACTCCCTTTTCGTGGTCAACTCCTTTCTGCGTCTCAAGTCCACAGATGTACATGGCGAGCTACTGGACAAACTGGTAACAGAGGGAAAGTCGTCCACACGGAGGTAAGTGGTCAGCTGGTAAGCAAGAAAAGGAATGGCATCATACCACCCTAGCATTCGTTTTAAAGACAACATGCAGCCATATGTACTTCTGGCTACATAATTCGCGACCTCCAGAAATATATAGGGCTACGTTTTCAGAATGAGAATGTTGGGTGATTAATTAATGTAAATTATGTAGTAGAAGACCAAATAATAGTAACATATTTTTTCGAATGTTTCCCACGTGGTGAAGTGATGAGACATTTAATAACAAGCATAATAGCTTTAAAAACTCATATCCTTTGTCTTTGGCTTGAGGACAGTGCATCATATTTTACTAGTTATTTTGCGAGATACTATAGTATTCAGCTTAAAGTGCAATTTAAAGGCTTAACAAAAAGGCTAGTCAAAAAAATATTTATAATATAAGATTGCTAGTAATATTTACCTTAGCCATTTTAATAACTGATTTATTTTATTTTTGCCATGATGACAGTAAATAATATTTGACTAGATATTTTTCAAGACACTTCTATACAGCTTAAAGTGACATTTAAAGGCTTAACTAGGTTAATTAGGTTAACTAGGCAGGTTAAGGTAAATAGGTAAGTTATTGTATAATGATGGTTTGTTCTGTAGACTATTGAAAAAAAATAGTATATATAACATAACAATAGTATAATATAAATAGTATAATATTAATATAATATAATATAATATAATATAATATAATATAATATAATATAATATAATATAATATAATTTAATATAAATAAAAACTGTTTTTATTCTAGCCAAAATAAAACAAATAAGACTTCCACCAGAAGAAAAAATATTATCGGACATGCTGTGAAAATTTCCTTGCTCTATTAAACATTATTTGAGAAATATTTAACAAAGAAAAAAAATTCAAAGGGGGGCTAATAATTCTGACTTCAATTGTATTTAATTCTAGCCACATTTAAAGAAATAAGACTTTCTACAGAAGAAAAAAGTTACTTGCTCTGTTAACAATCACTTGGGAAAATTTTTAAAAACATAATTACAATTGGGTTAAAACCTAATAGTCAAATTTACCAAATTAAATGAGTGTAGTTAACTCAAATCTTACTGTAGGTTAATTCTACTAAAGAATTTTTTATTTAATCGGTTCAAAGAGTTTTTTAGCAATCGGTTTCCTCAAACGAGTTTGAGCTGCCTTATTGGGCTTTAATGTAACTCAATTGGTATGAGTTCTCTTCATTTATTGGGTTTTACTGCTCAAATGCTCTAAATTGTGTGCTCAGACATATTAAGTTCACAGTACTCATTAGGATTCGTTTTTGAACTTGATTGGTTTGTTGCAATTGGTTTCCCCAAATTGGATTGAGGTACTAAATCCCACTGTTAACTACTGTCTGATCAGCTGCTTATCATTGAGACATTGGCTGTTTATTTCTGTTTTATTAATTGGTTTGCTACTATTTTCATGAGTAAGCTGAAATGATCTGATGTAACATAAGTTTTCAAAATGTACACTGTAAAACTATATTGACTATATCTAACTATATATAGATTATATATTGATTCTACTCATTTTCCTCAAATGGTTTGAGTTACCTTAACTTTTGGGTTTTACAGTGTAACAATTGCTTGTAAAAATTGTTAAAACCAATTTTAAAAAAATTGTAACACTCATAAAAGCATGATCTTATTTTACTTCCCTAATCTTACACAATACCTAAATCCAACTACCACATTTATAACTACACTGTAAAACCCAAAAAGTTAAGGTAACTCAAACCGTTTCACGAAACCGATTGCAACAAACCATTTAAGTTCAAAAACTAATCCTAATGAGTACTGTGAACTTAATCCATTTGAGTAAACAAAGCAATTTGAGCACAGTAAGAGAACTCAAACCAACAGAGTACTGTAAAGCTCAATATGTTAACGCAACTCAAACCGTTTGAGGAAACCGAAAGCTACAAACCATTTAAGTTAAAAAAACTAATCTATATGAGTCCTGTGAACTTACTACATTTAAGTTGAAGTAATGAGGTATTTAATTAACTCATTACCTTCAACTCTGAGTTCAAAACTCTTTTCACATGAGTAGAACTAACTTTTAATTTTGAGTTAACTACACTCATTTGATAAAGTTGACTGTTGGGTTTTACAGTGTATTAATAAGCAGCAAATTAAGTCATAATTATGCCAAAAGTCATAGTTTATGGTTTGTTAATACAGAGAATTGTACTTTAAAATAAACTGTGATCATACATTTAATTAAACAATGAACTTGGTTGGTTTTGTCCATATTTTACCCAAAATTAGATTGAAATGCCCGAGCATTTTTTTAAGAGTATAGCATTTCACAAGTAAACACAACCTAATGAATACACAGTTTTTCCAACACAAATCGATTAAGTTAACTTATTAATTTTTACAAATGTAAGTGGACTGAACATAACACAATTAATCCATCCCAAAAAACTTAAGAATTGTGTTGTTTCAACTCAATTTAAACAAGTAGTTTGCATTATCCAATCAGCAGCTGCTCTTACAAAGCACATATAAAAGAAAGTAACACAACACTAGAGATATGTGTCAATGAGTGTCCTTCACTTACCACGAGTAGGATCCGCTGGCCTTCTGAGGAGCCATCCACTTCATGTCATATATATATATATTCACTCTGAGACACGCTGATTTACAGCGGTAACACTGAAGGGCCTGTAACCTGTCAGACACAACACACAGTACACAGATAATCAGAACACAATGTATGAACATCTCCCGCCATTAAATCATAAATCTTCAACCTCCAGTGGAGTGTATGATAATGCCACAGCGACGGGACATCATGATTTACATGTCATGTACGCATATTCCCCCACCATAAATAACAATGATACAGTTATTAATCCAGCTTTTTAATGGCTGAGGCAATATAAAGTTATAGATGAATTTACCATATTTAAAACTGCTGTATTCACTTTCCTGTGAGAAAACAATGAACAGATCTACACTCTAAAAGAGGATTTTGCTGCTTGTACAAACAACTTAAGTAAAGTGAGCTTAAATAACACAATTCTTGATATTTTCTTGGGGGATGACTTGTTTTATGTTCAATTCACTTCAATTTGTTTAGTTAACTTGTGTTGGGACAACCTGAATGCATTGTGTGGATCCCTGCATTTTTTAGTGTACACTGTAAGAATTGCAGGGTTCCACACAATTCCTTCATGTTGTCTCAACACAAATCGATTAAGTTAACTTAATTGTTTTTGCAAATTTAAGTGGATTGAACATAAAACAGTTAAGTTGTCCCCAAAAAAGAATTGTGTTGATTCAGTTGATTTAAGTAGTTTGAACAAGCAGCAAAAAATTTTTAGTGTGAAGCTTAATGTTTACGAGTAGCTCAAAATTATTTTACTTTAACTTAAACACAATTTTAGTTTTTACAATTTAAATGAGTTACAATTTTATTAAACATTTTTAAACCCAATTTAAGGGCTAACTAAATTAACTTGGTTAACTATAGGTGAGTAACTAGGCAAGTTATTGGACAGCATTGGTTTATTCTGAAGACAATGAAAAATTGTTTATTTCTTACTAATGATATTGACCATAAAAATTAAATAAAAACACTCTGAAACATATCTGGCCACCAAAGCCACATGTAAATTTAATATTATTATTATTAAAAATCCCTAAAAGCACACTTTTACATTTCACACATAAAATAAATCTAATAACAAAATATTAAACTAAGTTAATTATAGTTTAAAATGAAGATTAACCCATAAACAGTGTGGTACAGTGTGAATCAGACATTAGAGAATCATGTTGATAGTCAATGTTAATAACTTATTGCTATAGCTATTGCATACAATTCTGTGAACTGGAGGGAAACAAACGTCACAAATTCAATTCGGTGCAGCACCAATTAGACAAATCTTTGCAAGACAATAAATGCTTTAACTAAAAGATGCTGAGACTTGTCATTGTAAAAGCCAGTATGTTAGAGGAACTTAAATAATTGGAAAGACAACCAATAACAACAAAGCATTGCCTTAAACCATTTACGTTCAAAAACTAATATCTGAGTACACGAAACCATATGAGCAATGTACAAGTTAAGGGAACTCAAACTATTCTAAAAACAAACAAACAAACAAACAATTGCCTTAAACCATTTAAGTTCAAAAATTTATATTTGCGTACTGTGAACTTCATTTGAGTACACAAAACAAACAATCGCCTTAGACCATTTAAGTTCGAAAATGAATATATGAGTACAGTGAACTTACTTCATTTGAGTACACAAAACAATCGCCTTAATTTAAGTTCAAAAACTAATATTTGAGTACAGTGAACTTACTTCATTTGAGTACACAAAACAATCGCCTTAATTTAGGTTCAAAAACTAATATTTGTGTACCCTGAACTTACTTCATTTGAGTTAACAAAACAATCGCCTTAATTTAAGTTCAAAAACTAATATTTGAGTACAGTGAACTTACTTCATTTGAGTACACAAAACAATCGCCTTAATTTAAGTTTAAAAACTAATATTTGAGTACAGTGAACTTACTTCAATTGAGTACACAAAACAATCGCCTTAATTTAATTTCAAAAAATAATATTTGAGTACCGTGAACTTACTTCATTTGAGTACACAAAACAATCGCCTTAATTTAAGTTCAAAAACTAATATTTGAGTACACAAAACAAACAATTGCCTTAGACCATTTAAGTAAAAAAACGAATATCTGAATAAACAAAACAAACAAATAAACAATTGCCTTAAACCATTTAAGTTTGAAAATGAATATTTGAGTACAGTGAACTTACTACATTTGAGTACATAAAACAATCACCTTAATTTAAGTTCAAAAACTAATATTTGAGTACAGTGAACTTACTTAATTTGAGTACACAAAACAATCGCCTTAATTTAAGTTCAAAAACTAATATTTGAGTACCCTGAACTTACTTCATTTGAGTACACAAAACAATCGCCTTAATTTAAGTAAATTTTTTTATATTTGAGTACAGTGAACTTACTTCATTTAAGTACACAAAACAATCGCCTTAATTTAAGTTCAAAAACTAATATTTGAGTACCGTGAACTTGCTTCATTTGAGTACACAAAACAATCGCCTTTATTTAAGCTCAAAAACTAATATTTGAGTACCGTGAACTTACTTCATTTGAGTACACAAAACAATCACCTTAATTTAAGCTCAAAAACTAATATTTGAGTACCGTGAACTTGCTTCATTTGAGTACACAAAACAATCGCCTTTATTTAAGCTCAAAAACTAATATTTGAGTACCGTGAACTTACTTCATTTGAGTACACAAAACAATCACCTTAATTTAAGCTCAAAAACTAATATTTGAGTACCGTGAACTTACTTCATTTGAGTACACAAAACAATCGCCTTAATTTAAGTTCAAAAACTAATATTTGAGTACCGTGAACTTACTTCATTTGAGTTCACAAAACAAACAAATGCCTTAAAACCTTTTAAGTTCACAAATGAATATTTACATTAAGTACTGTGAACTTACTCCATTTGAGTACACAAAACAAACAATTGCCTTAAAACCATTTAATTTCAAAAACTAATATTTGAGTACCGTGAACTTACTAAATTTAAGTTCAAACACAACTTAAGCCCAGTAAAAACCAACAAGTTAAGGGAGCTCAAACCATGTGCTTGCACATTTTTCACAGATGCTTAGATGTTTTATTAGCACATTTCATGTACTGTATAACTTATACTACAACTATATTCCCCTAAAATCTTTGAGTGACTTTATTAGACAGTGGGTGGTCCTTCAACAGTGACATTTGCATTAAACCAAACTGAATCAGTTTTAATATATCTAGAACTACACCCACAATAAAGACATTTTTGGTAAAACTTTACAATATGGGTAAACAAATATGCATTAAATAAGACCAAATGAACAGATAGTCATGAGTTAGTGTACTCAACCATTTATTAATGAATGGTAATGATTATTATTGATAGATTAAGTAATTTATGAACTATTAATAATTAAATGAATCATAACATTTTAATTCCATAATAACATATAGTATTAACTACACTTTAAAAAATGTTGGGTTGTCGTTAATGTTGAGTCATTACAACCCAGCATTTTTTTAACAGTGTAAATACATTTGTAAATTACCACAACTGGCCAAAGCCATGCATTTCAACAGCCTCGTTGTCTGTTTTAATTAATCATTAGCTAATCATTTACAAGGCGATGGTGTTAGGACTGGTTGAGGCACGTGACTGACTGAATAACTCATTCAAAATCAATAACCATAATATTACTTAACAATTAGTTAACAGCACATGTGCCTCAACAAGTCACAACATAACGATCCCTTTACAAATCATTAGCTAATAATTGACTCCAGCAGACAACTGGAAGATGAAGTACATATCTTGGACTCTTGTGGACATTAACAAGAACTTACATTATTAGATAATCTAATATGTTATTGGTTTAATGTTCATTTGTTGCGGATGCAGTGTTTATTAACAAATGGTTGGGTTAATTAGTTAACCATCTATTTATTAGTTAAGCATTATTTATTATTAATAATAATAATAATACATTTTATTTATAGGCGCCTTTCAAACACTCAAGGACACCTTACAGCAGATCACCAGCACATCATAAAAATACAAGCAGTAAAAATAACAGTCAAAATAATATTAAACCAGCAAATCGTTAAAAGCTATCCTAAACAAAAACGTTTTTATCTGAGATTTAAAATTGGAAATAGAGTCCACCTGGCGAATGTGCAAAGGCAGGGAATTCCATAACTCTGGTGCTGTACAACTGAAAGTTTAACACATATATTAGTGCATCAGTACTGTAAAGTGTCTTAACTGACTTTTATCATTTGCCTAAATAGATAGAAAGGAAGGAGACTTGACTTTATTTAAATGTATATTAAGCCTTTAATAACACATTAATGTTTCCTCACACATTTAAAAGTAATTCTATAGTAGTTTACAGTAAACATTATATTGTTTATGAACAATACTACAGTAAAGTACTTGAATTAATCTGTTGTGGTAAATTGTACAAATGCTATGGCCATACAACAACAATATAAAGAAATTACACAATACTAGTTTTTAATTACGTAATACTGTAGAACTGCACATACTTCAATACACCAAGGTTTACTGTAGTAAAGTGTACTACCATATTAAAGTTTATCAGTTTACTGTAGTTAATACAACAGTATGCCGTAGCATTCATTAACATTCGTTGTAAGCATTGTAAATTCTACAATACAGTACAGTAAAGTATACACTTTACTAGTTCAAAACACTTTAATATTTACTACAAAAGTCTATAGTATTTTCACTATACTTATGTAGTAAATATTACAGTGTTTTGAACTATAGTAAAGTGTATTATGCTGTACTGTATAGAGTTTACAACACTTTGTTAATGGATTGTATTTAAAGTTGCTTTATACACCATTTCAATGTGGTCATGTCATTGGCCCATGAACATGTCCTGCTTGTTATCAAACTATTTCATGACTGTAACAAGACGCAGTTCAATCATAACTTAATGTCAAAACAGCTATCATAGCATTATTTATCAATATGTGGCTCTTTTTGGATTCCTGGAAGCTTTAGAAATTAAATATGCAAAACAGGAAATACGTTGGGACCATTGTTTTTTTTTTTACATCCCTCAAAATGGTCTATAGGGGCTCTTTTAAATTCTTTTACACGTTTTCTTTCCTCAAACGCCATTATTTTGAGTCTCTTCAGGGGAACAGATTGTGTTTGTGTGCTCAGAGCTGAAGCCCCGCCCTCGCGGTAGCGCCGCGTCCGAGTCTCCTTGGAAACTCCAAGCGCCTGACGCGCGCGCACCGCTCGGGGCTCCAGACCTGATGCTCAGCGCCCGCGAGAGAGTGATGGAGGCTGAGGTTCGAGATCACCATGAATGACAAATACCACAAGGCAGCTCGGGATGGCTACCTCGACCTGCTTAAAGAAGCGACGCGGAAGGACCTGAACGCGCCGGATGAAGATGGCATGACACCGACCCTATGGGCCGCGTACCACGGCAACCTGGACGCGCTGCGGCTGATCGCAGGGAGAGGGTAAGACCGAGCCTCATGTCGCTCTTTTCATCAAAACCACAAACTGTTGATCTTACAGGTGTTTAGCCGGCATGTTTACGCTTCATGCGAGACGGCATTACGCAGGAACGAGCTCTGGTCGTCACTCCACAATAGTGGTGTCATGAAGGATGAGGATTTGATTAATAGTGTGTGAGGCACTCGCTGTTCTCCAGTTTACTTCCTTATTCCAGTTCTCACGATGTTTATGGTGGTGTTGCACAAAGTGTGGCCCTATTAACATAGTAACATAAATGGAAAGGTTTACTGTAAAATTGTAAAAAAACTGTAAAAAAACAATGAATAAATGTTATTATTTTTACAAGTGTGTGTGTGTGTGTGTGTGTATATATATATATATATATATATATATATATATATATATATATATATATATATATATATATATATATATAGTTGAAGTCAGAATTATTAGCCCGCCTTTGATTTTTTTTTTATTTTAAAAATTTCCCAAATTATGTTTAACAGAGCAAGGAAATTTTCACAGTATGTCTGATAATATTTTTTCTTCTGGAGAAAGTCTTATTTGTTTTATTTCGGCTAGAATAAAATCAGTTTTTTTTTTTTTAAACCATTTTAATGTCAAAATTATTAGCCCCTTTAAGCTAATTTTTTTCTCGATAGTCTACAGAATAAACCATTGTTATACAATAACTTGCCTAATTACCCTAACCTGCCTAGTTAACCTAATTAACCTAGTTAAGCCTTTAAATGTCACTTTAAGCTGTATAGAAGTGTCTTGAAAAATATCTAGTCAAGTATTATTTACTGTCATCATGGCAAAGATGAAATAAATCAGTTATTAGAAATGAGTTATTAAAACTATCATGTTTAGAAATGTGTTGAAAAAAATCTTCTCTCTGTTAAACAGAAATTGGGGAAAAAAATACACAGGGGGGCTAATAATTCTGACTCAACTATATATATATATATATATATATATATATATATATATATATATATACACAAATTTGTCGATTTTTTTGTAGAAGTCTTTACAGTTTGCATTCATTTCTATCTTTTAACTAAATTAAAGGTTTTTTTTATCTAATTGCAAAGTAAATATAAAACTTAATCAGCTCAGACTGAACTTTGCTAAAGTTGCGGTTGTTTTCTGTTCTTCAGATCTGAATGTATCTGAATGTTAAAATGTCCCTTTCCTTGTGAAAATTTGTTTTATTACAGTAAATATGTTACCATATCTGTTTGGCACATTGACTGATTCCCATTTGTACAAAAGATTATTTACAAAAATAAATCATTAAAAAACTTTTTTAGTTCTTTGGTTATTTTTAATGTTTAAGGACTACATTTTTTGGTTCGATTTGTAGTAAAGCCATTTTTAATTGTCATGGGAAAGGAAAAGAGTCGGATATGGTGAACAAAACAACTGCATTCGGTTGCATCATGAAACATGAAAACCATGTAAGCTACTATTTTGCATACATACAGTTGAAGTCAGAATTATTAGCTCCCCGGTTTATTTTTTTTCCCAATTTCTGTTTACGGATAGAAGATTTTTTTCAGCACATTTTTAAACATAATAGTTTTAATAACTCATTTCTAATAACTGATTTATTTTATCTTTGCCATGATGACAGTAAATAATATTTTATTCAATATTTTTCAAGACACTTCTATACACCCTAAAGTGACATTTAAAGGCTTAACTAGGTTAATTAGGTTCACTAGGCAGGTTAGGGTAATTAGGCAAGTTATTGTATAATGATGGTTTGTTCTGTAGACTATCGAAAAAAGAATTAGCTTAAAGGGGCTAATAATTATGTCCTTAAAATGGTGTTTTAAAAATTAAAAACTGCTTTTATTCTAGCCAAAATAAAACAAATAAGACTTTCTCCAGAAGAAAAAAATATTATCAGACATACTGTGAAAACTTCCTTGCTCTGTTAAACGTCATTTGGGAAATATTTAAAAAATGAAAAAAATAAAATACAAAGATATATATATATACAGTAGGTCCATGTAGCTCACTGAAAAGCCTGCAGTTAGCAGCAGCAAGGTCATAGGTTCGATTCCCTGCTAATTCATGGACTGTTTAAAAATGTATACCCTCAATGCACTTTAAGACATCTATACAGTACTAAATGTGCTGCTTTGTTGTGGCCCTCATTTGCTCGCAGTGTCATTTGAGTTGTTTTAGGACCAACAATGCATTAACAGTCCCACATCCCGCTCTGTTATTGCTGATGATAGAGCACAGATAAAAGCCAACACAAAAAAGCTTTCATCAGAGCTGACCTGATTTCCTCTGCGGACCTACAGGCCCTTCACAAAAGCTCTTAATTGTCAGAAGTTCTCCCGCTGCCCACACAGTCCTGAATGGGTAACCGGACTGTCAGAGCGCTGAAAGCCGCTCACTATCGTGCGATCGCCTTCACATAAAGCAAAGCAAGCATCGCATTTCTATGCTTAGAGCCAACTTATGCCCATGTACACATAGGGATTCAGCAATTAATCCCCTCATTTGGGTGTTTCTTCTCTGTAGTGATTAAGTCAATGGCACTGATGGATCCCTGAAGCATGATTTCCCACGATAACTTTGCAGAAATGGGTTTCTATAGAGGTCGTTTGGTACATGAGAACAAAATCTGGCTCATCGTGGATCAGCTATTAGAAGTCGTTAAGAAGTAATGATGATGAAGTGATGGTAAAAATAGAAACGACAGTAAAAATAGGCTTTTATGGGTGGTTATTATCATATAGCAGTCATTGTTAGGAGATAGCATATGGTATTATATAATACTCCTGTTCCAGTCATTTTAAAAATGTCATATTTCTTATAGTCTGGCAGTATTAGTGGGGTAAAAATGACAGTTCGTAATTCAC
Source organism: Danio kyathit (assembly GCA_903798195.1). Taxonomy (NCBI): domain Eukaryota; kingdom Metazoa; phylum Chordata; class Actinopteri; order Cypriniformes; family Danionidae; genus Danio; species Danio kyathit. The sequence goes on along the minus strand of LR812521.1, from coordinate 71,497,610 downwards.
AATGCAAGACAACTGCAGTGCTGTCTGATTATAAAGCATGGGATAAGAGTCTCTTTTATAGGGCAGTAAATGTATATGATAAATATATGTGGTGGCATGCCAAAAATCAAGGTCAGGCAGGTTAGTGGGTCATAATCCAAATTCTGGCTTGATCCAGTACAGCACACACAGTTCCCTTAGCTAACTGTGAAAACCTTGCAGCTTTTCTCATCCATAATGCACCACTGCAAGGCTTCACCTGTCAGCCATCAAATATTCATCAGGCTCAGCTAGCAATAGTTGCAGAACACTGAAAGACACAGCTGCACATTTTCACTATATTGCATGAATATATATATATTTTAAATTTTTTAAGAATGTTTTAAAAATGTTTGCATTTAACAAAGAGTTCAATGTAAGAAAAAGAAATGAATTCCAACTCTAAAGGCATCAATTCCATTGGAGTTTAAGTCACTCTTTATAAAAGGGATGTATAGACCATTTCAATGTGGCGATGTCATTGGCCCATGAACATTTCCTACTTGTTGTCAAACTATTTTGTAACTGTAACAAGAGGCAATTTAATCATATCTTAACATTTAAACAGCTTTCATAAAATTATTCATCAATATGTGGACATTTTTGGATTCTTGGAAACTATGGAAATTAAAAATGTAGTACAGGAAATGGGTTAGGACCATTGTTATTGTTTTACATCCCTCAAAATGGTCTATACGCATAAGGCATCTTATAGTCATATGGAAAATTGGTTAATATAGGAAGCACAGTTGTACTCTTTATGCATTTGTATATATTCCAACATAACAGACTTGCCTAATAGTGTGCTAATAGCTATTAGCTGCTATTTTTCAAACCAGATTTGGACCAAATATGAACAAACCCAACTGCTGGGTAATTTTATTTAAATTAAAAGTTTTTTTTTTAATAAAATATGTTAACCTAATGGTGTGTTTGTCCACAAGTGACCCAAATTTGGTTTGAAACAACCCAGCATTTTTTAAAGCATTCATAACTTCAAGTGTCAGATTATCAATCTATTAATTCATAAATAAGTCTCTTTCTTGAGGCGGCCTATGGTTACGTTCTGAGCGCAGGAATTTGGTGTTACATCACCTGCGCAACTCTACCATTCCTCCTAGTAAGAAGACACCCAGAGAGTGACCTCTTATTCAGACGCCGATCAAATTACAGATCCAGTGCCCGGGATCAGCATTAACAGAGATGATCCTGGATTACTGGCTTAAATGAGAAAACAAAGAGTAACATTTGCTTTATGAGATCGTATGGGTGGTTATAAACCACACCTGTTTGCCCTTCTTATGACATTTGAGGATCTTAGACACAGCAAGTTTTCATTTCATAGATTCATGCATTATTTACTGGCCTTCGCGGATGACGAGCCAGTGCTGAAAACATAATCAAAAAATCATGGGATTGCCAGTGTGGTCTTAGCTATTTTGGGGATATAATACAAGTGATAATGTCAGCTGAGACGAGCTGTGTCTAGTTTCACCTAGAACATGAACGTGTGAATTGTGTTGCCATGTTATGTATTAAATATAACTTAGATTACATCAGCTCTGAGTAGATGTTTCACTGTTAAATGCCATGTCTGACATGGACCTGTCATGGATCTATTACTTTCAGGGGGAACCCAGATAAGTGTGACATATGGGGAAACACGCCACTTCACCTGGCTGCTTCCAATGGCCATCTCAACTGCCTGTCCTTCCTGGTGTCCTTTGGTGCCAACGTGTGGTGTCTTGACAATGACTATCACACGCCTCTGGACATGGCTGCCACTAAGAACCACATGGATTGCGTACGCTATCTGGACTCCATCGCGGCCAAGCAGACAGCCCTCAATCCCAAGCTAGTAAGCAAACTGAAGGACCGGGCCTTCCGGGATGCCGAACGGCGCATCAAGGAATGTGTAAAACTGCAGCAGAGGCACCGGCGGCGGATGGAGCGGAAGTTTCAGAGAGAGGCAACAGAAGCATCGGTTTCTGATGCCATGAGCTTCTCCAGCTACGCCAGCAGCACCTTGAGTCGCAAGTTACACCACTTCAACACTGCCACTAATGTGCCATACTCCCAGGTTAGATTTTGTCTTGTTGCTCTCCTTACATATTTGATGTTTGGTTACTAGTAGGGATGCACCAAATTATCTGACAAACATTATTCTTACAATGGACATTGAAAGTGTTGCGCTGTGAAACCCGTTCATTTCAATGGCTTGCAATGTCCAGAACAAAGCGCAAGAGCAGTAGAGTGCACCGGTTTTGGCCAAGAACTCTAATTTCTGAGCACTTCTAGCTACAAGCCTCAATTACTGACTTTGTGTTGTTGTTGTTTTTTTTGCCAATTTATTGTTCTAGGCTACTATCCATGCCACAGCCAGGGGCAAAACTAAAATCCAGAAGAAGCTTGAGAAGAAGAAGCAAGGTGACGGGACATTCAAGATTTATGAAGATGGCAGGAAAAGTGTCCGCTCTTTGTCTGGTTTACAGCTAGGCAACGACGTCATGTTTCTGAAGCAAGGTACGTACGTGAGCCCTAAAGACCGGTCTCGTCGCAACATACGTGACATGTTCCCCAGTGACAACGAGGATGCCATCTCACGTGCCATCAGTGAACCGGACCTGCATGGTCAAGATGTGGACTACTCCGAGATCAGCACTGACTCAGGCCACGACTCGCTCTTCAACCGGCCTGGCTTGGGCACAATGGTTTTCCGTCGCAACTATGTGAGCGGTGGACTTTTTGGCATTGGTAGCAGAGATGAAGGCAGCCTGACCGGTAGTGAAAGGGTCGATAATGTGCGTCTCCAAAATCGGATGCACCCCAGTCTGGATGACGACAGCATTGGAAGTGCCCATAGCCTGCAGGAGAGGAACATTCAGGAGCTGCCTTGGGATGAGGTGGAGTTGGGTCTGGATGATGACGATGAGCCCGACACTAGTCCACTGGAAGTGTTCCTGGCCACGCAAAGCATGAATGAGTTTATTCCTATCTTAAAAAGGGAGAAGATTGACCTGGATGCCCTGTTACTGTGCTCAGACAATGACCTGAAGGGCATTCACATCCCCTTGGGGCCCCGCAAAAAGATCATGGATGCCTGTATGCGCCGACTGGAGACATTAGAGGAACCAGGCTTCATAGAAGACACTGAGATGTGAAGTTCTTGCCTTAATGTCTGCTTTACCTCAGTGAATGTTGAAGGATAAGCAAGAGTTTACAGGCCAGAGTTTGTGCCATTTTTCTTTGAAGATGGCAAAAGTTGCATTGTCAACATTTGGCCAACACTGTAGAGACACTAAAGATATAGAAGCCTAAACCAGAGGTGTCCAGTCCTGCTGCAAAATGGCCACTTTCCTGCAAAGTTTAGCTCCAGCACAGCTGGGATGTTTCTAGTGGTTTCTATGGGGACCTTCCATGAGCAGGGCTGAACCCCCTGGTGTAAATGAACTCTTAGGGGGCATTTACACAACATCACTAAAACCACATTTTTTAGAAAATGATATTGTTATTGTCACTGTGTAAACTATGAAAACATGAAGCTATATGTGAAAATGTGAGTTGGAGGTTCACACTATAGGTACGCACAAATACTTGAATGACATTTTGACTGAAGTTTTGATATGTTTACTTAATCTTTTCTTTAATATCCTAATGACTTTTGGCATAAAAGAAAGATTTTGAATCATAGCTACAGTTTATTTGTTGACTATTCCTACAAATATAACTGCAATTTAAGACTTTTTAAAAAAAAATTAAGACTCAAATTTTGTGGTCCAGGTTCACATACAGTTGAAGTCAGAATTATTAGCCCCTCTTTAATTTTTTTTCCTTTTTTAAATATTTCCCAAATAATGTTTAACAGAGCAAGGAAATTTTCACAGTATGTCTGATAATATTTTTTCTTCTGGAGAAAGTCTTATTTGTTTTATTTTAGCTAGAATAAAAGCAGTTTTTAATTTTTTGAAACCCATTTTAAGCTCAAAATTATTAGCCCCTTTAAGCTATTTTTTTGTCAATAGTCTACAGAACAAACCATCGTTATAGAATGATTTGCCTAATTACCCTAACCTGCCTAGTTAACCTAATTAACCTAGTTAAGCCTTTAAATGTCACTTTAAGCTGTATAGAAGTGTCTTGAAAAATATCTAGTCAAGTATTATTTACTGTCATCATGGCAAAGATAAAATAAATCAGTTATTAGAGATGAGTTATTAAAACTATTATGTTTAGAAATGTGTTGAAAAAATGTTCTCTCCGTTAAACAGAAATTGGGGAAAAAATAAACAGGGGGGCTGATAATTTAGGGGGGCTAATAATTCTGACCCCAACTGTATATGCACATGTCCCTAATAATGTTATTATGCCTAGCTTGGCAGGCAAATATAAAAATTTTGACAACATGGTTTTGTGAAAGCTACGCTTTTCAAAAACAAAAGGGAAAACCTTTCAGTTTTTAGAATATTACTGTTTAGTATATGTACCCTAAATCTGACTGAGAAAACAATCCATGCATAAAGAGTCTGTTGTAACAACACAATAGTAGTTTTATAATAGAGCTTTAAAGTGGATTGATGTTGCTGAAAGAATATATTACTTCTGTAACTGACACAAACAGCGCAATATACATAAAATGGTAATTCAGTTCAAAATGTAATGATTATTATGTGTCATGTGGCAAACACAGGGAGTGAAAATGAGGTCACATCTCATTACATGCACTCTTACAATACTTCTGCCCCTATGGGGCATAAATCTCAGTGCCTGTGCTATCTGTGCCAGCACATTTCTATACAAAATGTCATTTAAGACATAACATGTTGTATATAATTTGATAAGTTCTTTGTAATACATGCAAAGTTGGTGTATGCTACACACAATGGCAGCAGTGCTATTCTTAATAAAACACAGAAAGATCCGAATGATGTATTGCAACTTTGTCTTGTAGATGAGTACAAATGCTGAAATGTACAGTAAATGGGTTAACAGAATCTGATGGCTGTATGTAGTATAAAAGTCTTTGTCTACAACGGGTCAACATGGTTGGTCCTGGAGGGCCGGTGTCCAGCAAAAGTTAGCCCCAACCCTTTCAAACACACCTGCACAAGCTAATCATTGGCTGTATCTGAAATCGCTCCTATACCCTCATTCATTATTACCTACATTACTTCACTAAAAAGTCCACTTAAAGGAGTGAATGAGAATGATTGAGTGAATTGGAGCGCTGAGGGAACTGAAGGGATGTTGTTTTGTTTATGCTTAGCTGGTTGATAAAATAAAATTAATAAATTAAAATAAAAATGTTGACTCTCTGATTGTTATTTAGCACTTAGCCTGCTGTATATTAGCAATGAAACAAAGAAATTGGATAACATTTCATTTTAAAACGTTTATTTAACAATTAAATAGCAGTTCATTTTAAAACGTACACAGGTAGGATTCCGCTGTGGACGCCATCTTGTGGAAGTTAATTGTGGAAATTCATACGATGTGTGCATTATCAACTCTCACAATGCATTATGGGTATTCCCAAGCTGTTGAGTGTACGGCTGTGTCCGAAATCGCCTACTAGTCAGTAGGTACTGCATTTGAATTTAAATTTACTACTCGGCCATTAGAAAAGAACGTTCTAAATGTGAGTAGTATGAATGGAACTCAGATGTACTACATCTGCCATTTTGTCATGATCACAAGACAAGTCAGTTGCGTCACTTCACTCCCATTCATGAATTCTTTCTCAGTGCATCATGGGATAGCGTAGCGTCCATTGGATGCGCACATCAGAATCTCGCCGGGAGTAGGTCATCTGGGTGCTTCTCACATACTGTTTTTTGAATTCTGTAAATTCGGACATACTACTCAGCTCACATACTGTTTTTAGCGTACTACTGTATATAGTATGGACGTATGCGATTTCAGACGCAGCCTATGACAGTTGTACACTTGTTATTGCAGAGCATTGTGGGACTGATTGAGCAAACTTCAGAGCGTCCAATGTGGTTTTAAACACTACTACAAATGACGTTATTTCAGAAAAAAATACGGCCACAACAAACTTCATTTTGAGTCTGTTTCGAAGTTTGAAACAGCTCATCAAAGCAAACTTTTTGGGGGAGTTCGCTTTGGTCCTAAACACCTTTGAGCTACCATTGGTCTGTGATGATTGTGGAATCAATGGGTATGTCCTGGAACTTCGTCAACGTTTTTGACATGCTTTGTATCCATATTTGTGCTTGGATTCGGAATCACACACTGAACGATAAGCATAACAGCATTGATCAATGTCTGATAAAGTTCTAAAAAATGTTAAATTCACTGTCTGTCCATGGCAAGTAGAAAGCAATGTGGTGTGCCAAGGCTGTTTGCTTTATATTTGTATACTCTACATTTCTCACAGTCGTAATTGTTGTTGTGTTTAGGAGTCCACTTGAGCGGCGTGACACATTTACAACCCCACCTGCTGCAGCGTTGGAATGTTCAAAAACAGTATATCATCACTCAGACTTTTCAAGCATCTTTTTGGCCTCAAACGAAGAACTTAATTTAAAGTATACTGTGGCTTTTAATGGCATAGAGGGATTTTGGATACAGCCTCTGTCCTGGAGAAATCTAAAGATGTGTTTGATCTGGGTTGGACACCAGCCTCCATGACTAAGTTTGGTAACCCCTGGTCTACACCCTCACATTATGTTACACATAATGTTAACATGTATCTGGCCATAGCATGTTTTTTTTTTTTAAACATGAGCAATAGGAAGAATGCTGTGCCGCATGATTGAGTGAGTTGATGCTGGAGATTTAACACGTGGAGCGTAGCTCTCGTTAACGCTGAGTCATTTAATTTATCACAGCAATCATTTTCCTGAAGTCTATTGTCAGTAAGCAGTAAACACATGTACAGGTCTGCAGGGAAGCACGTTCCTTAAAGCCTGTCTGTGCTTACGTCAATATTTATTAACAGCCATCTTTTATAATGCGCACATCAACTTTATTTATAATGGCATTTGTTGATAACTATTAAACTCATTATCTTGGAGGTTTGTTTGTCTTTTTATGTGTTCGTCTGATTATATCTTTGTTGTAGAGGTATTTCATGTGCTAACCATTAAAGTGAAAAACACTTGACAGTAAATCTGGGTAAGTATTAATGTATGTGTCTGTGCAAAACTGCTGCATGTTACAGCACAGCTATTAATAATGCAAGTGTGATTTCTCTCAGCACGTGATTTTGAATCTTTTGGACCTTCAAATATGCTCATCCTTGTGTGACGGACTCCAATCCTGAAACATTAAAGGTATCTCTATCGTTTCTTTTATAAAGTTAATATATTAAAAAATCATATTATAAATGTGTTAAATATACTATTTGGAGTACTATTTATTTATTTTATTGTTTATTACGCATTTATTTGATTGATAAAAAGTGTCTTAATGTTAATTTTAACAGCAATCATTTTCCTGAAGTCTATTGTCAGTAAGCAGTAAACACATGTACAGGTCTGCAGGGAAGCACGTTCCTTAAAGCCTGTCTGTGCTTACGTCAATATTTATTAACAGCCATCTTTTATAATGCGCACATCAACTTTATTTATAATGGCATTTGTTGATAACTATTAAACTCATTATCTTGGAGGTTTGTTTGTCTTTTTATGTGTTCGTCTGATTATATCTTTGTTGTAGAGGTATTTCATGTGCTAACCATTAAAGTGAAAAACACTTGACAGTAAATCTGGGTAAGTATTAATGTATGTGTCTGTGCAAAACTGCTGCATGTTACAGCACAGCTATTAATAATGCAAGTGTGATTTCTCTCAGCACGTGATTTTGAATCTTTTGGACCTTCAAATATGCTCATCCTTGTGTGACGGACTCCAATCCTGAAACATTAAAGGTATCTCTATCGTTTCTTTTATAAAGTTAATATATTAAAAAATCATATTATAAATGTGTTAAATATACTATTTGGAGTACTATTTATTTATTTTATTGTTTATTACGCATTTATTTGATTGATAAAAAGTGTCTTAATGTTAATTTTAACTTAATTAGCATTTCTTTAAAATGTTATATATTTAAATATTCTATTCATTATTTTATATTTATTCTTATTTGGATTATCCAAATTGGCGACGCGTTAGCGCAGTAGGTAGCGATGTTGCCTCACAGCAAGAAGGTCGCTGGTTCGATCCTCGGCTGGGTCAGTTGGTGTTTCTGTGTGGAGTTTGCATGTTCTCCCCGCGTTCGCGTAGGTTTCCTCCGGGTGCTCCGGTTTCCCCCACAGTCCAAAGACAGATGAATTGGGTAAGCTAAATTGTCCGTAGTGTATGAGTGTGAATGAGTGTGTATGGATGTTTCCCAGAGATGGGTTGCAGCTGGAAGGGCATCCACTGCGTGAAACATGTGCTGGATAAGTTGGCGGTTCATTCCGCTGTGGCGACCCCGGATTGATAAAGGGACTAAGCCGAAAAGAATATGAATGAATCCAAATTTGATTTGTTTGTTCCCTTTATACCAATGTGTTTATTTATCTTAATAAAATGTTTGAATTTTATTAATTCAATTCTTAAATATTATTAAGTCCTTATTTATGAATGTACAGCAATATTAAAATTGGACCGACAGTCCACAGAGGATGGATTTCTTTGAAAATGGAAAGTTTTGTTGTGGCAACAAACTTTTCATATGGGGTTATGTGAGCCTTGCATTTGCACATGGTATTATTTATCATAAGGAAAAGTGAAAATTTCATAAGACACTAAAAGCACACATAGGGTGACTATAAAATATTTTACAAGTCAACTGTTCAGATTTTAGTTTCAAACATAATATAGGAAAGGCAAACAAGAGCATTGCAATGTTACCTCCCTTGTAATACCATGCTACTTCCGTATATTTTGAAGGGCAGTCTGAATTAGCCCTAACACTATCGTCTTACAATGATAGCTCTAGTTCAATTTCAGAAAACTCATTTAACATGATAGAGGGAAAATATGATTTCTGAGATGTACCAGTTTATATTCATGCTTTAATATATATATATATATATATATATATATATATATATATATATATATATATATATATATATATATATATATATATATATATAGCTAGTTTTTAAGTTAACAAACTTAACCCTGAAGAATATATCATAAATTTAAAATTATTATAGCCAAAAACTCAGTCATCCATGCCTTTAATTTATTCATGATAAACATGATTATGTGGTATAGAATTTCAGAAAATACAGCAGGTGAGAACTTCCTATTACATCAAGGGACTTTAACAACCAAAAAAATAATTATTTTTTTGATTCGTTTGTGCAGATTTTTACATAATATTTATTATTCTGCCGCTTCACAAGGACATTTTTTGTCTTTAAGATTTAATTCTGCTTATTTTGTCCCCACATCCCCCATCCAATCGTCTGAAACTACACCTTTCATCCATTAAAATCGGTTTCATCATAAACAGGATTCACGAAATGCACTCCTGATTTGGTTAGGACGACGGAGTTCACTGTCTCTGACCCGTACAGCTCAGGTTGTTCCGGCATCATAGTGGGCTTGTCAAACATGGGGTTGTCATAGCCATGGTCCATGGGGCCACCCAGTTCCCCAATGTCACTACCGTTCCTCCATTTGCTTAGTGAGGGGATGCTAGGCATTCTTGGTAACCTAACAACACCCCTTCGGTAGAGGAGAATAAAGCCTGCAAGTAAACCCAAAATAAGCAGGCAGCCCAACACCGCACCGGCCACAACCCCTGCATTGTTTCCAGCCACATCACTGCTGCTCGCCCCAGATGATGCCTGGAACTCTGCACTGCTGATGCCAATGTTTGAGCCGTGGTTGTGCACGTCCTTCATTATGTCCCGAGCAAGAGTCTCAGCCAAACTCCCAGATTCCTGTCCGGTTGTCTGGTCCAGAAGCAGCACCTGAATCTCCTGAGTGGCTCCGAAAGGAATCACTCCCAGCAGCCTCTGCTCTTTGGACACTTTCGACATGGCCATCTGTACAGATTTGTATTTGTCCGTGTTGAGAAAGAGGTGCTGGAGCCGCTGGCGATACGACTCAAAGTTGAAGCTCAAAGAGAACTGAACATAGACAAGAGCGCCACAAACATTGCAGCAATGTCCCAATGCATGCAGGGGTTTCTTACACTCGAGGGTATCGCATCTCACATTTGCACAGATCTTGTCACGATTCCTAGAGTTATCGCAGACGCAGCCTGAGATTTCACCACATCCTGAACCACTGATGCTAAGGGATGCGGTGCCGTGAAACTGTAGCTTGCCGGAACCGGATGACAGGTACTGAGAAAACTCAGAGCTGCTGGTGAACTTTTTTCCGAGTACAGACACACTCTTCACAGGTACGTTATGATCTGATGAAATCTCCACACGGAATGAGGTGGCGTCTCGAAATACAACATCATCATTTTGGCATGGGACACTCTCCTCGTGGACTGAAAACTGATATGTACCTCTGTGCAGGTCGTCAATAGTGGTCGCAGCCACCCAAAGTGAAGGGTCGAACCATTTCAGTGATTCAAAGTCTTTAAATTGAGCTGTCACCCCTGGTCCACAGCCGGGATCTCCACCTTCTCGCACAGTAAACCCAGCACCAGACGCCAGTATCAGTTCTCCATCCACAGGCAAGCTCATCCCGGTAATAGTGTGAGCTGTTTCTACATACACAGACACTTTCCTGTTCACTAAAAACTCCACTTGGTCGTTCCCGCAGGGTACAGACTCTTTGTCCCAGTTGGTCGCATTTTCAAAATTGGTGTCTGAAATCCATTGCTTGTAGAGTGCATTAGCAAAAGGTGAAATGCAAAGGAAAAGCAGAACGTTGTATCCAAGAGCCATCATGAAAGGAATGGGTAGACAAAAAAACAGAGCGACCTTTGGCCTGCCGCTGACAGTACGACTGTCACATGAGCGCTCAGTGAAAAATTCACAAGAAGCTGTTTTGTCAGTAAAACATCTACTACAATGACACTAAAAGCAGACATTTGGATGTCTGTAAAGCATTTAATAGACCAGCTGTTAAGCCTCCATTGTGCACTTTTGTCTTGTCTTTCACGAAAACATGATATAGCAAAACCAAAAAAAAGTGTACTGCAACATTACCTCTCTCTCTTTCACTCTCTGTTTTTCTCTCTTTGTTTCTCAACATGCTTCTCCTTAAAGTCGGCATGAAATCAAAATGTACTTTCCTTATTTTTAAATGTATATTGTTGTGCTTGTTATAAATGATGTATTTGTGCTCCAACGAGCCAACCGGTCCCCAAAGGAGGAAATCATGCACTGCCCTTTTTTTCCTCATTTCAGAAACCGTTATAAGTGGATGTACATCATGATGGCGGAAAAAGGACAATCTTAACTTCTGTTTTATGGTGACTTTAAATGTGGTTATTCAATGTTGTTAGATTGTAATACCATGCTTTTTCAGTATACAGTGGTACCGAAGAAGGGCACTATTTTGCTACCTTTACCACATCACTGACCCCTGAATTACTCCGGTTTCACTACAATGTCTCTACCCAAAGACGTCAGCAAACCCAAACATGCTAAATGATGGACAGGAAAATGTTGTTTTGCTGTATAGTGTAGTGTTTATGCAAGTTTTTAAATCAATAAATAAGCAAGTAAGCCAGCATCTAAAAGGATAATCATACTGTAAAGCACTTCAAGTTGGTTAAACTTAGAAATGAGTCAACTCAACTTAGAGATCTTCTTTGTTTCAGCTCGAAATGTTGAGTTTATAAGTTATGTAATGATTATTTGTTTCGACTTTCTTCTCCGAGTTAAAACAAATCACTGTGTTACATTTTCAGGTCAAGAAAAAGTCATATAAGCTCATAATAAATGCACTTGTCACTGGTCTGCTTAACATATTCACATTTTACTGAAACAAATTCAATATTGTGAAAGATATTTGGTTTAAAACTACAAGTCAGTCTACTTCAGTCACCACCTTAGATGAAATCAACTCAAATAAAACACATAAAATCTGTCAAAAGCTAAGCAGAGGATTATTAGGCTTCACGAACAGCATCAGCAGCTTCACTTATTACTAACCTGTTTAAATGTGTCTTATAGAAGTCTATAAAAGTCATCAATCACATTTACTAACAATTAAAAGTTTTAATTTTAGGTTAAGTTTTAACTTAAGTCCAAACTTGGTCCAAATTCTCCTCAGTTAAACTACTTAATGATATGGTCAACAATTCTAACTCTCTAATAAATACGAATAAATTAAGGAACTAATATTTATACAACTACTGTAAGTGAGTCTAGCGGTTCATTCTGCTGTGGCGACCTCTGAAATAGAGTCTAAGCCGAAGGAAAATAAATGAATGAAAGTGGGTCCTAACTCACCCAGATTAAGCACTCTAGTGTTGAGCAGTATGTAAATGATTGTTACCTAGTGAAAAACTATTATAACCCAACCACTGGATAAAGTATAGTATGCTACTTTACCTGCTTATGTATAGTATACTGTTTTGCAACACATATACAGCAAATATCGGCTGTATGATTGTTTATTTTGTTGCAAAATGTAAATTGAATTATCACAAAGCTTTCTAAAGTCAGATATTTTATATCTAACCTTACAGTATTAACATACATACAGTATACACCTACTAAAGATGCTTTGGCTACTATATTGAATCTGCCAGAACTTTTTGGGGTGCGAAAAGTTCTATATTCTTTCATAAATGTTCACATGAATTTTTCGAACACACATAATGGAGAATATATAATCCAAATATGTATTTTAACCTCCTGACATAAAATATTGATATAAATTTATGTGAAAATTGTGTATAATATATTTCAACTACTGTATACAATATGGCTCATAACCAAGGCCAGACGGAATCTGCGGACGTTTTTTTGCTATTTCTGTGGAGAATTTTGGTAAAAATCTGCGGATTTCTGCGGAATTATTTTGGGAGTATCATAACTAAAACCTTAATATGTTAAATAAAAAATAATATCTTTTTAACTTGTATTTAATGTTCAAAATGCAAATCCAATTAGATTAACTGTAAATAGATAACTTTAAGTAAATAAACAGAATTAATGATAGGCTAAAAATCTGCGGAAATCTGCGGAAAATCTGCAGAAAATCTGCGGAATTCTGCGCGCGCAGATTCCGTGTGGGCCTACTCATAACACACAAATGTCAACAATGTTATCAACCAGCTCTGTGACAAAGGAATGACAATAAGACATGATAATAAGATATTAGCGTCACGATTTTACGTAAATAACGTCATATTGTGTAAATTTGACCAGACTTGACAAAGGGAATGTTGACTTACTTTGAATCTTCTGAGTGGTTCTCATTCCTGAATTATAGTTTCACAATAGCTTAACTTTCTTTTTCTTTCTTTCTTTCTTTCTTTCTTTCTTTCTTTCTTTCTTTCTTTCTTTCTTTCTTTCTTTCTTTCTTTCTTTCTTTCTTTCTTTCTCGGTAGAGTTGTCAGATGGCATATTAACCGTCAAGTCAGGTAATCGACCAATCACAATCGTTTTTGAGTGATACGAAAATCATCAATTAGAAAAACAAATAAACATTTTACGATTTCTGAGGTAGATCATGTAACAACATTTTTTCGTAGCTTATATAATATAATGAAACATCTGCAATAAGATAAAAAAAAGTCATTGGATGACATGCGATGAAGTGAATTATGAGCCACCGAACGCCCCCTAAAGGAAGACTTGAAATTAACTATTAGTAAGGCTTGTTGTTCCCATAGAGCGGACACGTGTGTTGTTTACATACACGTCATCAGGAAATAAAACTACCTGCGCCAACATGATCCGACAGGTGAGTTTTTCCCACATATTTCCTTTAAAAAATATGTTATCCTCTCTAATTTTTATTAAGTTTAACTATCTCTAGAAGATGCAGTAAACTGTAACTATACAAACATAACTGCTGGCTGTGTTGAACTGAAATCTTGACTGATTCAGTGTTTGTTTTGAAGGATTCTCAGGGTGAAGTGCCATTATTTCATGAGGACGAAAATGCGTTTAGAGAGAAGAAATCAAACATAAAGTGAGTTTCAAATTAGAGTTAGGAAATGGGGCAAAAATATTTTACTTGACATGAGGTAATTTTACTTCTGTTAACCTTTTATTGGGCAAAGAACCATATGGTAGCTTTAGTGACATTGATATATATATTATATTATCATTACAATATTATTATTTTCTTTTTAACACACAGAAAGGCCCTATTTTCTAACTGTGTATTTTATATTTTTAACACCAGACTAGTAAAACCCAGCAGTGTCAATGCACTGCTTTTTTGTTTTTAGCATTTTCTTTAGCTTTTTAGTTATATTTAGCATTTATTTGGGTCTAAATAATTCATCATACAGTAAGTCACGTGTTGTTGTTTTTTCCTCAGACATCCTCTGGCCTGCTTCTTTCACCTCTTCTTCCGCGCAAGTGCCATCCTGATTTACCTTTTTTGTGAGTTACTCAGCCGAAGTTTTATTGCCAACATGGTTACCATCATTTTGCTCCTCTCATGTGACTTCTGGACAGTAAAGGTGAGCGTGGAGTCAACATGAAATCATACGTTTACTTAATTAATGTTCCATCAATTATACAGTATATGGAAACCACCATTCTTTTGTCACAGTATTTCCTATATTTATTATTATTATTATTTAATTTATCTTTTTTTGGAGAAAGTAGTATTTTTTTTTAGCTGGAATAACTGCAGTTTTTAATTTTTGAAGAAAAAAAACTATTGTTAGGACAATATTATTAGCTTCTTAAGTAATTATTTTAATTTTATTGCTACAGAACAAACAACTGTTGTCCAATGACTTGCTTAATTAACCTAATTTACCTAGTTAAGTCTTTAAATTGCACTTTAAGCTGTACACTTGTATCTCGCAAAATAACTAGTAAAATATTATGTACTGTCATCATGGATAAGACAAAATAAATTAGTTATTAAAACTAAATCTGTTGGAAAAAAAATCTGTTAAACAGCACATGAGAAATATTTAGAAAAGAAGTTAGTTCATCTAATTTTTAGTATGTTTCTTCTTATTTGAGAATGTGACAGGACGGCTGTTGGTGGGCTTGAGATGGTGGAATCAGGTTGATGAAGAAGGCCGCAGTCATTGGATGTTTGAATCTAGACCGGTGAGTCTCGATACCTTACTGTATTACAGGAGGAAATGACGAATATTTGCAACTTTAGAAGGCGAGTGCATAATAAAAGTTGAGTTTACGATCGTGACTAACATTACAGAGGTAATGTGCAACTTTAATATATAGCTGCAGCTAACTTTTATCACATCTCGATCAAAGTTTAACGGTCCTGTTTTGTCACTGTTGGTGTTAGCGACACCTTGAAGTTTTGTCATTTTTTTTAAAGAGAGAGATAGAGTGGGGGAAATAAGTATTGAACACGTCACCATTTTTCTCAGAAAACATATTTCTAAAGGTGCCGTTGACTTGAAATTTTCACAGCATGTTGGTAACAATTAAAGAAAACAAAACTAATTCGTTAACAAATGAAGTATTGTGTTATAAAATGAAATGACGCAGGGAAAAAGTATTGAACACATGAAGAAGGGAGGTGTACAAAGGCAGAGAAAGCCAACACAGCAGCTGAAATTTCTCAGTAGTTCTTCAGCAACCCTCTGCGCTTCATCACTGTAAATTTCTATTCGCTGCTTTAGTCCAGCATCTACAGTAGGTGAGAGTTTAATATGACCATTACCGCCGCACAATGTAACGCCGCCACACTGAAAAAAAAGAACGTGTTTTTTAGGTATGACTGCAGTTTGCGACTATGCCGCCAGGTGGCACAAAGGGACGGGATGTGAATGGACAGAAATTACCTATAAATTAGCTGTAAATACTCTACTACTTGTAAATAATGATAAACAATGAAACATAGCATTATAATTCCTTCATTAATCATTAAAAAGACAACTAGGCTACATTATTTAAAGGAATAAAGAATAACAAATAACCTTTGAGGTTAGCCAGGAACTATGTTTTTACAGCTCCAGAGGTGTAGTTTCAAGTGCACAAGTTTGCGACGCAGTTTGGAAATGTTCGTTGAAACGATGGTTTTGGGAAACGCCAAATCAATGAACTGTTTGTAACGACGGAACTTGCGACCTTAGTTGGCTAACGATGGTTTTAAGAAACGCACCCCAGGTTGTGAATTATATTTTTACACACTATAGGCTAGCCTTTGCCGTGGAGCAGGTAACAGTTTTGGTTTTGACCTAGATATCCAGTCAAAGCACCACGCATCCCGCCGTTATGGATATATTAGCTAAATATTATTGCTATTATTATACATTAGTGGATATAATGCGCTTTTTTAAAAAAGCTGATTTTTTTTCTTTCTCAGCATGCGTGTGAAAGAGAAATGAACAGAGAAAATTAACAGACGATAATATGCGGCTCACTTTGCGTGCATGCCTGTTTATTTAATTCATAACTGCCACTAGTTCTGAGTGCATGAGAGTGTTTTACATGTAATGGCAATTGGTCAAATATTTGTAAGCCTGTTATAAATAATAATTAGCCTACTGCTAAGATATATAACAAGGTGAAGTGCTCCACCGGCACAATATTATTTTGTAGTGTGTGCTGTGCCCAGTTTTTACATGTGTTTAAGATTTGAGGTAATAACATCGCCATGATGGTCAAAGAAATTGAAACATTGTTTTCACCCCAACGCAATTTAATAGGGCACTATAAAGGCTATAGAACTAATTCTTATATTTGTTTTTTGCAGCCTAGGGCTATACTTCTCACCATGTATCTTTTCTAAAACAAACAATATAGTGTAAAAGCATGTTTATTACTAAGAAAACTAAAACAAAATTATATTTTAAATGAACACATCACATCACATTAGGTACACATACAGAACCGTCTATCTAGTATTGTGAAAAGGCAAAGCTGAAAATATGTGGTTAAAGCGCCACCCAGCGGTCAAATGCTGCTGGCGCACCAAATACCGCAGCGGTATGAACAGCGGCAAAGGGACCAAATTGAAGTAGAAACATTTGTACATTAGCAGGATGATGAAGATGCAACCAGAGTGGACATTTCAGCAAGAGAATGATCCAAAACACAGCCAAGGAAACTATCAGATGCTTTCAGAGAAAGAAAATCAAGCTGTAGAATGGCCCAGCCAATCACCTGATATGAATCCAATAGAAAATACAAATTAAAGCTCAGATTTGATAGACGAGACCTACAGAACCATCAAGATTTTTACACTGTTAAAGTAAGTGAAAAAAACTCACACCTGAGCAAAGCATGTGATTTCATTCTCCATATGAGAGGCGTCTTTAAGCTGCAATCACCAAAAAAAAAGCCTTTTATATAAAGAATTAAATGCTTTTCAGTAGTTCAGTACATTCTCCTTGTGTCATTTCATTGTTATTACACAGAACTCATTGCACATACTGCTGGAACCCTATTTTATTTGTTAGCATTTTTATTATTATTATTTTATTTTTATGTTTGTGTTGTTTGGGTTTTTACCAAAATCTGGTTCAGTTCCATGTCAACAGCTCCTTTAGAAATATTATTTCCACTTATTTCCCCCACTGTATGTTCTTTTGAGTCTGGATGTTTAAATATTAATAGAACAAACATTCTATTTTGTGATCATTCCATCCAAACCCATATTGATTTGTTCTAAGAATAGTAAAAAACCTCATTAAAGGGGGTTCATACGGTCATGGAAAACCTGGAAAAGTCATGGAATTTTGACATGGCATTTTCCAGGCCTGGAAAAGTTTTGGAAAAACAGAAAAACACTCAAAGTTTTGGAAAAGTCATGGAAATTAGTTTAACAATTATCTGTAAACTTGAATTAGGGCTGCACGATATTGATAAAATCTGACATTTCCATATTTTGTATTTCTGTAATATATATTGCGATGTGAATACAATATCACCAGATGATTGAACAGGTTTATTTGGATTGATTGGGGGCGGATTTTGTAGGGGAGTTAATCTTGAATAATATATAACAAAGAAATTACAAGCATAGATAAATAAAATCTAGTAAAGATAAAAGTGAATTATAGTTTTCAGATATTCACTATTCAGGTACAGATATTGAATGATCAACACTGCATAGTCTTCACTGTATATTATTTAATCTTAATTAAAGTTACAAAACATTTCTTGTGGCCAGATGTTTTAAAATGTAAAGTATTGAGATGTTCACACAGTCACAGGCCTTAAAGAGACAGTTTACTCAAAGATTAAAATGTACTCACTATATACTCACACCACACTTGTTTAAATACTAGAGGAGTTATTCAATTATATTCTTTTTGTGTTTATTTAAAAAAAAAGAAAACTCTTAAATGTTTGAAACAAGTGAAGGGTGTAATGAAGATGGCAAGCAATTTTTGGGTGAACTCTCTTAAAAAAATGCATGCAGATTATAAACTTTTACTTCATTATGATTAAAGTCTATATTAAACTATAACCCCAACATTGCACATCCTGTGATGTGACTATTGCAGATGCACACATAGCGATATCGATGCTGAAACGATATATTGTGCAGCCCTAACTTGAATATAGGTTAGTTGTCTATACTTTTTTCTGTCCTTGGCCAAAAACATGCTCTCACATTGTTAGTGCCGTGTAAGCATTATCAAAATCAATTTTACATACAGGGAGTGCAGAATTATTAGGCAAGTTGTATTTTTGAGGATTAATTTTATTATTGAACAACAACCATGTTCTCAATGAACCCAAAAAACTCATTAATATCAAAGCTGAATATTTTTGGAAGTAGTTTTTAGTTTGTTTTTAGTTTGAGCTATTTTAGGAGGATATCTGTGTGTGCAGGTGACTATTACTGTGCAGAATTATTAGGCAACTTAACAAAAAACAAATATATACCCATTTCAATGATTTATTTTTACCAGTGAGACCAATATAACATCTCAACATTCACAAATATACATTTCTGACATTCAAAAACAAAACAAAAACAAATCAGTGACCAATATAGCCACCTTTCTTTGCAAGGACACTCAAAAGCCTGCCATCCATGGATTCTGTCAGTGTTTTGATCTGTTCACCATCAACATTGCGTGCAGCAGCAACCACAGCCTCCCAGACACTGTTCAGAGAGGTGTACTGTTTTCCCTCCTTGTAAATCTCACATTTGATGATGGACCACAGGTTCTCTATGGGGTTCAGATCAGGTGAACAAGGACGCCATGTCATTAGTTTTTCTTCTTTTAGACCCTTTCTTGCCAGCCACGCTGTGGAGTACTTGGACGCGTGTGATGGAGCATTGTCCTGCATGAAAATCATGTTTTTCTTGAAGGATGCAGACTTCTTCCTGTACCACTGCTTGAAGAAGGTGTCTTCCAGAAACTGGCAGTAGGACTGGGAGTTGAGCTTGACTCCATCCTCAACCCGAAAAGGCCCCACAAGCTCATCTTTGATGATACCAGCCCAAACCAGTACTCCACCTCAACCTTGCTGGCGTCTGAGTCGGACTGGAGCTCTCTGCCCTTTACCGATCCAGCCACGGGCCCATCAAGACTCACTCTCATTTCATCAGTCCATAAAACCTTAGAAAAATCAGTCTTGAGATATTTCTTGGCCCAGTCTTGACGTTTCAGCTTGTGTGTCTTGTTCAGTGGTGGTTGTTTTTCAGCCTTTCTTACCTTGGCCATGTCTCTATTGCACACGTTGTGCTTTTGGGCACTCCAGTGGTGTTGCAGCTCTGAAATATGGCAAAACTGGTGGCAAGTGGCATCTTGGCAGCTGCACGCTTGACTTTTCTTAGTTCATGGGCAGTTATTTTGCACCTTGGTTTTTCCACACGCTTCTTGCGACCCTGTTGACTATTTTGAATGAAACGCTTGATTGATCGATGATCACGCTTCAGAAACTTGGCAATTTTAAGAGTGCTGCATCCCTCTGCAAGATATCTCACTATTTTTGACTTTTCGGAGCCTGTCAAGTCCTTCTTTTGACCCATTTTGCCAAAGGAAAGGAAGTTGCCTAATAATTATGCACACCTGATATAGGGTGTTGATGTCATTAGACCACACCCCTTCTCATTACAGAGATGCACATCACCTAATATGCTTAATTGGTAGTAGGCTTTCGAGCCTATACAGCTTGGAGTAAGACAACATGCATAAAGAGGATGATGTGGTCAAAATACTCATTTGCCTAATAATTCTGCACTGCCTGTATATATAAATACAAATTTAAACAAAATAGATTGTTGCATGTTCTATGATATGCTGTAATAAATTTGAACGCAATTGTTTTTCTTATTATTTACCATGTTTATGTAGACATTACATGAAACATTACATCACGAAAATGTACTTGAAAGTTCTGGAAAAGACATGGAAAAGTCAAGGAATTTTAGTTGTAAAAATGTGTATGAACCCTGATTAAAGCAATCTCAAGTCACATGATCTGTTTTTGTGAAGAGAAGAAGTTGAAAAACATATTTACAGCGCATAATAAAACAGTAAAAATCCCCTCTGCCACACATCTCAAACCTTATTTTCCATTCGGCATATTCCGACAGGCTCATCAGGCGTGCGTTTATGGACTTGCTTTGTCCTTTTTTGGAGCTCGTCCATTGTAAACCATCATTTTAATGGGGGGAATAAAGCTGCATTAAAATGTCTCCTACTGTATTCCACAGAAGAAGAATAAATCGACTCATTTAAAACACCATGAGAGAGCTTCAGCTTTTGATTAAATCATTCCTTTTATTCCCGTTCCCTCATAGGAGAGCAGTAAGAATGTGGTTTCGAACTCTGAGTCCCGGATTTTCTGGTTTGGTCTGGTCTTGTGTCCAGTGTTTTGGGTTTTCTTTGTGTTCAGCTCTCTTTTCTCCTTCAATATAAAGTGGCTGGTGAGTTCCTAGCTTCTCTTGAAAGTATTGATACAGTATGTTGCGTGAGATCTCTGAGCTCTAACCTGATGCGTGTGTGTCTGTCTGTGTTGGTGTGCATCTGTGTGCTTGTTTGTGTGTGCATGTGTCTGCGTATGATTGTGTGTCTGTGTCTGAGTGTGTGCTTTTATGTGCATCTGTGTACATTTGTATGTGTGTATATGTGTCTGCGTGCATGTGTCTGTGCATGAATGTGTGTCTGTTTGTTTGTGTGTGCTTATGTTTGTGTGTGTTTGTTTGATTGTGTGTATGTCCGTGTGCTTATGTTTGTGTGTGTTTGCCTGTCTTTGTTTGTTTGACTGTGTCTGGTGCTTGCGTTTGTGTGTTTTTCTGTGTGTGCATTTGTTTGTCTGATTGTGCATATTTATTTGTTTGTGTGTATGTTTGTCTGTGTGTGCTTTTGTGTGTGTGTGTGTATGTGCGTGCACGTTTTCTATGTGTGTGTGTTTGTCTGTGTCTGCATTTGTGTGTTTGTTTGTGTCTGCATTTGTGTGTGTTTGTGTGTGTGTGTGTGTTTTTTTGTGTGTGTGTGTTTGTTTCTGCGTGTTTTTTTGCGTCTGTGTGCATTTGTGTGCGCGCACGTTTTCTATGTGTGTGTGTTTGTGTCTGCATGTTTGTTTGTGTCTGTGTGTGCGTTTGTCTGCATGTTTTTGTGTCTGTGTGTGCGTCCTTGTTTTTATATGTGTGTTTGTCTGTGTCTGCTTGCTTGTTTGTTTGTGTGTGTGTTTGTGTGCACCTTTGCGTGTGTGTATATGTGTATTTATGTGTATGTGTGTGTGTGTTTGTTTGTTTGTGTTTGATTGTGTGTATGTTCGTGTGCTTATGTTTGTGTGTATTTGATTGTGTGTATGTTCGTGTGCTTATGTTTGTGTGTGTTTGATTGTGTGTATGTCCGTGTGCTTATGTTTGTGTGTGTTTGTCTGTCTGTGTTTGTTTGACTGTGTCTGGTGCTTGCGTTTCTGTGTTTGTCTGTGTGTGCATTTGTGTGTGTGTGTGTGTGCGCGCGCGCATGTTTTTTGTGTCTGCGTGTTTGTTTATGTCTGTGTGCATTTGTGTGTGCGCGCACGTTTTTTTATGTGTGTGTGTTTGTCTGTGTCTGTATGTTTGTTTGTGTCTGTGTGTGCGTTTGTGTGTGTGTGCATGTTTTTTCTGTGTTTGTTTGTGTCTGTGTGTGCGTTTGTGTGTGTGTACATTTTTTTGTGTGTGTGTTTGTCTGTGTCTGCTTGCTTGTTTGTTTGTGTGTGCATGTGTGTACCTTTGCGTGTGTGTGTTTGCCTCTGTGTGTTTTGTGTGTTTGTGTGGGTCTCTGTGTGTGTATTTGTTTGTGTGTATATCTGTGATTGTGTTTGTCTCTCTCTGTGTGTGTGTGTGTGTGTGTGTGTGTGTGTGTGTGTGTGTGTGTGTGTGTGTGTGTGTGTTCGTCTGTGTCTGTGTTCTTGCTTCTGTGTGTTTGTGTCTGTGTGTGTGGGCGTGTTTGTGTGTGTGTGTGCTTACGTCTGTGTGTGTTTGTCTGCACCTGCGTGTGTGGGTTTGTGTGTGTGGGCATGTTTGTTTTTGTGTTTGTCTGTGTGCTTGCATCTGTGTGTGCCTGTTTGTCTGTGTGTGTATCTGTGTGGTTGGCATGTGTCTCTGTGTGCATGACGTGTCTGTGTATGCGCGATTGCATCTGTGTATGCATGCATGCTTGTTTGTTTGCATGTATCTGTATATGTGTGTGTTTGTATATGTGCGCATAGGCGGTTGTGATCATGGGAGTAGTGCTGCAGTGGGCTAACCTATATGGATATGTGCGTTGTAAAGTAGGCGGTGGAAAAAACCTGAAGAACATGGCAACAAACTACTTGGGCATTAAGCTCTTCAATAAGGTAACAATAGAGAAATGCTGTATACAATATAAATATTATTTAATAACACACATTGTCATATTTGTGCTGTAAATAACATAATCCATTTGAGCTATTCTTAATTCTTCTACAGGTACTAAACAAAACAGAAGAGCCCTAAAGTGACTGACTGAAGTTTACTGATTAATACGTTTATTTTCCTACTAAGATTTGTTCAAGTTATTTGTTATTTAGTATCATTTTTATTTTGTAAAATATTTTTTCCTCTTGTTTACACTTGAATAGCTTTTCTTTTTGGTTAAATTGGTCTAAAATTGTGTTGATTATGTTATTATTCATAAAATAAATCATCTTTAATTACAAATGCAGTGTGATGTGTTTCTTCACTTTGTCTCCAGGTGTCACTGTTGCTCTGTGCTAGTTTATTTTATTTATTTATTTTTTTTACTTATAAACAATATATACAGTTGAAGTCACAATTATTAGCCCCAACCCCCCCCCCCCCCACCCCTTTAATTTTCTTTTTTAAATATTTCACTATGGTAGCCCGTTACCGCCACTGAATGAAAAAATATATATCAATAAAAAAAAAAGAAAAAAAATGTATGATAAAAAAAAAATAATAATAATTATAAAGTCAGAATTCCGAGTTATAAAGTCAGAATTCTGAGTTTCCGCCACAGAATGAAAAAAAAAAAAAAATAATTATGATAAAAAAAAAATTAAATAAAAAAAAAAATTATAAAGTCAGAATTCTGAGTAATAAAGTCGCAATTCTAAATTATTAACTCAGAATTCTGACTTTATAATTATTATTTTTTTATTTAATTTTTTTTTTTTATCATACGTTTTTTTTATTTATTGATATATATTTTTTATCATTCAGTGGCGGAAACGGGCTTCCATATTTCCCAAATTATGTTTAACAAAGCAAGGAAATTTTCACAGTATGTCTGATAATATTTTTTCTTCTGGAGAAAGTTTTTGTTTTATTTTGGCTAGAATAAAAGCAGTTTTTAATTTTTTAAAACCCATTTTAAGGTCAAAATTATTAGCCCCTTAAGCTATATATTTCTTTGATAGTCTACAGAACAAACCATTGTTATACAATAACTTGCCTAATT
The DNA here is from genome assembly GCA_903798195.1 of Danio kyathit. Classification (NCBI taxonomy): domain Eukaryota; kingdom Metazoa; phylum Chordata; class Actinopteri; order Cypriniformes; family Danionidae; genus Danio; species Danio kyathit. The sequence goes on along the minus strand of LR812521.1, from coordinate 71,473,646 downwards.
ACCCTAACCTGCCTAGTGAACCTAATTAACCTAGTTAAGCCTTTAAATGTCACTTTAAGCTGAATAGAAGTGTCTTGAAAAATATCTAGTCAAATGTTATTTACTGTCATCATGGCAAAGATAAAATAAATCAGTTATTAGAAATGAGTTATTAAAACTATCATGTTTAGAAATGTGTTGAAGAAATCTTCTCTGCATTAAACCGAAATTGGAAAGAAAAAAAAAAAAAACGGGGGCTAATAATTCAGGGGGTTTAATAATTCTGATTGCAACTGTACATTAGATTAGTCAGCACCAAACACAAAACTAGAACTAATCTAATAAACTTAAAATCACAGTCCAAAAATGAGCACACCTAACTTAATATGTTAGAGAAAAATATTAATATTATTTATTAATAGACCGTAAAAATCAAGAGAAATGTTTTAAAAATAATGGTAACACTTTATTTTGATGGTCCATTTAAGTATTAGTAGACTGTCTGCTTAATATCTGTTAGTACTGCTCCTTAAACAGACATTTAACTGACTATAAGAAAGTACATGACAACTTACCCTAACCCCAACCCAAACCTAACAGTCTACTTATAATCTAATGAGAATTAGTTGGCATGTAGATTCAATGTAACTTAAATTCAACAAACGCACCATCAAAATAAAGTGTGACAAAAAAATAATAAATAAACTTAGTTCAAATTTTCTTTTGCTATAACTAAATACATAATCTTTATATTCCTAAACATGTTCTGTGACCAAGCTTTTCATTTAATTAAATGCATTAAAGTCACCAAAAATTATTAGCAATATTCACTTGAAACTGAGGTGTTCTTATTTATGCTGCGCACTTTACATTTTAAATTAGTTATTAAATTAACAAACCAGTATATCTATAGTATAGCTAGGCTGAAAGAAATCCAAATTGATCGTTATTTGCTCAATTAAAGTGCTTTAATAAACACTTTTTGTCCATATAAAAATGTTCTGAGCCATATGTCGCGAGTCTCGCAGTAGTCCGCCTGATCTATTATGCACACTGCTCTGTTGTTTGGCTGTGACCAAATGCATAATGACATTTGTCCACAGTAAAATCTGCCTTTTCAGATGACAACATTTGTTAGATAGCTGCAATATAACATTCAGAAGTAGGTCAGAGTATACACGGGCTGTGATCTGAACAAACAGACACTTAAACATAGTGCCTTGATAGTGATTATGATCGTACAACTGTATCAAAAGTCTAATAGGCTTTTAATGCAGGGAAGGTTGATTTTGGGTTCCACACAATCTCTTCATGTTGTCCCAACACAAATCCATTAACTTAGTTTTTTTTTTTACCAATTTAAGTGGATTGAACATAAACAATTAAGTTGTCTCCAAAAAAGCCCTTAAGAATTGTGTTTTTCTGCTTGTTTAAACACTCATTTAAAATGAGCAGAAAAACACAATTCTTAAGGGCTTTTTTGGAGACAACTTAATTGTTTATGTTCAATCCACTTAAATTGGTAAAAAAAAAACTATTAAGTTGTCCCCAAAAATCCCTTAAGAATTGTGTTTTTCTGCTCATTTTAAATAAGTAGTTTAAACAAGCAGAAAAAAAAAAATTTTTTTTGAGTGTAAAAAAAAACGTTGGTTCACCAAAGAACTTGATCTTAAAATACTTTTTGTAATTTGACTGGGCAAATTTAATAATCAAAGGCTTTTAAATAACGCTCTAATTTACTGAAAACGGACCCTTTTCCTCATTTTTTGGTCATTAATTCAGACTTGATGTACAAAAAAATGGTTTTGCTGCTTGTTCCAACTACTTAAGACTATTCTTGAGATTTGTTTGGGACAACTTAATTGTTTTATGTTCAGTTCACTTCAGTTTGTTCAGTTAACTTAATTGATTTGGGTTGGGACAACATGAATGAATATAAAGGGATCACTATATAACACTATATAAAGGGATCAGTTACTTATAGCGAGTAAACCAATTGCATTAAAAGCAACAAGTTTACTTTACAAAAATAATGTAAGTAAACCCATTGTAACCAACGCAATCTCACCGCAATTCGTAACTTTTTGATTTAGTGGCTAATTCATATGAATTCGTACGATCTAATTCGTACAAATTAGTACGATTTGCTCATCACCCAATGACGGTTAGGGTTAGGGGTGGGGTTAGGTGCCTTGCCTCCTTTTTAAAATCGTACATTTTCGTATGACTGAACTCGGTACGAATTAGCCACTAAACTGACAAAACGTAAAATACTTACGTTTCCTCGTGAGATCAGGCTGTTGTAACCTGAAACTGTTAAGTTGACTTAATTTTTATAATTGTACTTACTTTTTTAAAGTCAACTAATCCTTTTTTTACAGTGTCAAACTATTTAAGCAGGTCTGTTTTCAAATAATTACGGTAATTATCACAATATTACATATTTGGTGCTTCATGAAGTCTAAAAAATATACAAATATAACCTGTATTGAATTTAGCCGACACGCTGGAGTCTGGAAGAGCAGATTTATTTTACTGTATGTTATTTTGCTAAATACAGAAAAGCTGGGGAAAAAATAAATATAATTAAGGTGTATTGGAATAAAGTGATTAGTTTATTTTTAAAAAGTGAGTACAATTTGCATAATTATAAAAATTAAGTCAACTTAACAAGTTACATTATTTTTGTAAAGTCACCTTGTTGCTTTTATGGCAGTTGGTTTACTTGTTTTAAGTAACTAATCACTTTTTACAGTGTACAGTGTGTGATTTCTAGAATAAGTCTATTCTCATCGTTATATACACATTCGGTCATGTAGATAAACATACTGATATTAAGCTATGTACTCGGAGGGGGGGGGGGGGGGGGGGAGATCTGTATTCGCATTTTGCAATTTATGAATTTGAATTGCATTAAGGACTCTTGATCTCTGCTCTGTTAACTTTTGAGGTTGAAAATTGAACTGCAGTGAAACAAACTGACTTTTTAGTAGTTTGAAACAATATAAGAAATAATAAAGAGAGATTTAAGTCTGTAAAATAACAGAAGAAGTACTTGCAGATTATTACACTCAAAAAAATCACTCATTGGATAAACATTTTCTTTAAATTTGATTAGCACCAACTACAAAAAAAGTCAGAATTATTAGCCCCCCTTTGAATTTTTTTTTCTTTTTTAAATATTTCCCAAATTATGTTTAACAGAACAAGGAAATTTTTACAGTAAGTCTGATAATATTTTTTCTTCTGGAGAAAGTCTTATTTGTTTTATTTCGACTGGAATAAAAGAGATTTTTAATTTTTTAAACACCATTTTAAGGACAAAATTATTCGCTCCTTTGAGCTATTTTTTTTTCTCGATAGTCTACAGAACAAACCATCGTTATACAATAGCTTGCCTAATTACCCTAACCTGCCTAGTTACCCTAATTAACCTAGTTAAGCCTTTATTATTATTATTTACTGTCATCATGGCAAAGATAAAATAAATCAGTTATTAGAAATGAGTTATTAAAACTATTATGATTAGAAATCTGTTAAAAAAAATCTTCTCTCCGGGGAAAAAAATAAACAGGGGGGCTAATAATTTTATTTAATGACTTCAACTGTATGTACACAATTAAATGCAATTGAGTTGGTCCAACATGATTTTATCAAATAAAAGTTTCTATTTTTATTTAACTTAAACTCAAAGGTCTGATAATATCATGTATGTCTGTTATGTGTTATACATTTTTAAGTCTTAGATTTTTATTTGAAGTTATCCCACATGAAAAGAGCCATTTTTAAGCATATTTCATGAGTTACAGTTGATTGAGACTGATCTCTGAACTTATTTTAGGACAGTTATTCCTCACTGAGCAAAGCAACAAACTGCATTTTTGATATTTAAGCTGCCAACACCCAAAGCATGGCTGTTTCTGGTAATCTCAAAACTTAAAGCATTACATGAAAATCTTCAAACTGAAGTGAAGAATAAACTCTTACAAGTCGTACTATTAACTTTAAACACTTAAGATTACTTTTATTGTCAACATTTCCCTCCCTTAATTCAATCCCATGCAAATCATGCTGGGAACTACAAATCCCCTACCCAGGTAGTTGGACCAACACAATTTCTTCATGTTATTCCAACACAAAACGCTTAAGTTAATTAGTTAATGGTTTACAAATTTAAGTGGGCTGAACATAAAACAAATAAATTGGCCATATAAATTACAAGAATCATGTTGTTTTAGCTCATTTTAAACAGGTAGCAGCAGTAATGCTTTTTTGAGTGTACCAGGTTTTTGTACCAGATTAAACAACAAAAATACAGACAATATATCACTTCAAACTATTAAAAATGTCAAGAAAATTCACTTTTTTTTTAAGGTTTTCAACATCAAATGTTGATGAAGGAAAGATCAATGCCCCTTAGTGCAGTTCAAAAGCATAACAGAAATGATAATTATAAAAACATGAATCATAAAAATGCAGTATTATTGTACACCACTGCCAGATTAATTTAACATGGTGCTCCAGATAGTACTAGTTCATCAGATACTGTTTCTCCATTTGATCTACACTACCAGTCAAAAGTTTGGGGACATTTTTAAATGTTTTAAAATAAGCTTCTCCTGCTCACCAAGGCTGCATTTATTTAATCAAAAATACAGAACAAATTGTGAAATGTTACCCCATTATAAAGTAACTGTTCAAAAGTAGTTTATAATTTAATTTAATAATTTATTACAGTGATTTTAATTCACTTCATTACTCCAGTATTCAGTCACATGATCCTTCAGAAATCACTCCAGTATGAATTATTATTATTGTTAATGTAATAATAATAAAAGCAATAATGACTGGAGTAATAATTTTATTTGAAACTACATACAACAAGAAAGCAGTTATTTAAATATTTAACAATTTATTTTTATAAATTTATAATTTTATATTATTATTTTACATTTAATAAATGCCGCCTTGAAGAACAGAATTTAAAGAAAAAACTGACCCCAAACTTTTGACTGGTAGTGTATGTGTATTTATGGGCCTGAAACAAAATTGTGCCAAAATTGTTTGCTTTATATTTTACGACTTCACAAAAGTTTTGAAAGTTTAGTTTTGGTCAACTTCATACTTTCTTACTTTTTAACCAAGGTAACCCTCAATATCTTTCTTTCTTTTTTTCCAAAACAAAGGCAGCCACATCTTTAACCTTCTTTGAAGCATTCATAACATACAGCACTTTTTTCTTGTCTTTTTTTTTTTGTTGTTGCCCAAAGCGTTTTGGTGTTCTTGTAAACGCTACTGTAATGAACCCTAACCCGTATTTATTCTGTCTGGGTCACGTCACACTCAATACCGTACGCGATTATAGGATAACAGCAGAATAAGGCTGATTTCGTCAGAGTCGACACTAGATATAAACCAGTATTGATGATAGTAAAAGGTAAATATTTAGCTAAAAATATTAATACTTAATCCCAAGGATGGGGTTATGAGTGCGTTTTTCTTGTCAGTGTTGATATACGGCATTATCCTGCAGTCATTCTAGCCGTTTCCCACACTAGAAAGACAGCTTTATATCTTCAAAATTGTGTTTTCAACTTTTTTAGGAGTAAACTAAAGAACATAAATGTATTCAGTTTTGACTTCATGAGTTCTTTCAAATGCAAGAATTTCTGTAGAATAAAACAAGACGAGAGGATTTACCTTTGAACTTTTTACCTCTTTACATGTGTACGTGATCTTCGGAGTGTACAAATGTTAAAATCCATCTAGCGTTCAGACTTACTTAAACTACAATTTGTAGAAATGTATTTGGAAAAGTGCTCTGTGCAATGACAGGGTTGAACAAGTTTGTTCAGATAATTGTGACAGCATCTGATAGCCACAGATATTTGGGGATTTAATGATAATGCTAATAATATTAATAACAATCAAAATTATTATTATTAGTAGTAGTGGTATTAGTGGTGTTTTATGTATTATACATTTAGTACAGTAGTAGTGATAGTAATAAGAGTAGTATCATATGTATTATGCATTTATTAGTAACTGTAGTAGTATTAAAATAGATCCCTATCCAAATCGCACAACATTAAAGTTCAGTTTTTTGTATGCATACTTGGTTCCACACAATTAATATGTGGACCAGCCTTTGGAAGCATTTTAGCAGAGGAATTTTACAGCATCGATGATTTTGACTAATTATACCCATTTATTCCCTGTTATGGTACTTTTACTGTACAGTACTGTTACTGTTATTTGCCCAATTAAAAATATACTGCTCTGCTTAAGTTGATTCGGTCGCTAATTAGTGCATAGGTTTTTCTCCACTAGTGATTTATGTGGATTAACTGTGGATATACTGGAATATAAGCCTTCTTTATGAAAATACATATACACTACTACATATTAACAGGGTGTCCACGGGCTCTTAATATGTCTTAAATTTCAAAAACAAAATTTTTGGCCTTAAAAAGTCTTAAATTCAATTAAATATTGTCTTGTTGGTCTTAAATTATTTTAAATGGGTCTTAATTTTAGTTTGTTTATGTAAACTTATCCAATCGATCCAAACAACACATCTCAATAAAACTTTTTCTATTCATAATTTTAACAATCTGTTGTGCATACATTTAGATTAAGTTTGAAGTTATGTTGAAAATAAAAACAGAATGTAAACATCTAGGGTCTGCTTGTTTCGACACATTATTTAATATACGTATTTATTATATTGTTTAGCCCTATACAAGTCTAAAATTTCATTCTTGATGGTCTTAAAAAAAAGTCTTAAAAAGTCATAAATTTGACTTGGCTACTCCCATTTCATGCTGTTTTAATTCTGTTTTTCTTAATCCATTTTTCTACACTTTTATTCTGCATTTTGACTTGCAATCTCCCCCTTTTTTTTTTACCTTAGCGCTGCTGGATAGACAAACTAACATTCACTAAACCATCACCAGAAAAACCAAGTGTTTTTGATATCAACAGCTTGTGCTATCACCACCGATATCATGGTATCAACACTATTGTCTAATCAGATTACAATAGCACTTTAATCACTTGCATGCAACTCCACCATTGACTTTTATCTGTTATAGCCGATGTATATCTGTCGTATCTAATTTAAATAAGACCATATCTTTTGTAGTCCAATCTATTACTGTAAAACCGATAGCACGGTCAATGGACAGACACCAATTAAGCAGTCTTGAGTAAATAAACAGGGACCCTCCTAACAATGCATACAAAATCTCGACCCTACAAGGGTTTTTTCTATTGACTCAGCATAGATGACTGATAAAACGAGGACATTTTTAACAGCAAAGAAAGAAGGATGCGCAGAGTTATCTCACTGTTATCTTGCAGTGGCATTAGATAACTTTACACCCCTTTGAGTGTTTATGCCCAGTCGTCATGTGAAAGAGTTCAATTTAAACAACATGTTAACTCAACTTTGAGTTATATAATAACGTTGAGTTTTACAAGTTATTTAGCTGATGATCATTTATCAACTTCATTTTCCAAATTTAAGGTTCAAGAACATTAATATAAGCTCATAATATATGCAATTGTCTGCCATTACTGAAACAATTTCAACATTATACAAACTTTAACACTGGTTCAAAACTGAATGAATCAAATGAATCAAAACTCTCAAAATCTCAGCAAAACTAATAGCATCAGCAGCTTCACTTATTACTTACCTGTTTGACTTTATTTCTACCAGACGTCTCCAAAAGTCCCCAATCAAGTTTATTAAGATCTAGACGCTTAAATGAATTTCATTTTGAAAGTTTTCAGAAGTCACCACTGTGGAGATCCGTGTTTTTTTCTTTACTTGGGGTCTCATCACGTTAATGAAAGCTTGTCTTAGATTACTGTTACAGTGTTTTGCGACATGACTAACATCTATAACCACGCTGAACATCTGCGTTAGCATTTAAATTAAAAGTTTGAGGATAGACTAGTTTATGCGGATCCAATAACTGGCCTCAATAATGTTCAGTACAGTACACTTCACTTGCACTGGATGTGTGATACATAAGAATATTTGTGATGCATATTAATAAACAAATCATTCACCAATTAACCATCCAATCAACCAATCAATCAGTTTAATTTCCTACTCTTCTGACCACTGACATGTACTAGTAATGTACATTAATATCAATCAGCAACTTGGAGAGCATTCTCTCCAATGAAATGATTGTGTGTTATTTTAATTCCTACAAACATTACATCAATCATTTGTCAATTTAGCTCTAAGCAGGCTTAAGTAATCAAACACTTGAGTCCGAGTAATGAAATTGTATTACTTACAACTCTTCCGTGTCCCGTCAAGTGTTAAAATACACACCTAGACAGTATAAAGGCCCTCTTATAGGTGAGTTTCCGACTTGCGGAGCCACCTTTGACCCTCAGGTCAGCCGCAGTTCTTAGAAAACGAGCATTAAAACCCTTTCAACAGTCTCTGAATACCTCTTCGGCAAACAGTGACATTCCCTGAAATGATCTCATTGGCCAGCTCACTTACTCTTTTACAACACAGGCTGTTTATACGACCTTCAATACACTCCTAGTCCATTTTTCTATACTCCATAATAATCAACTCTCGTTTTTGTTGAAGAATCGCTAACTTGCGTCATAAAGGCAATAACCCTTAAAATGCGTCATGCTTTCTTTCATCAAGGGCCAGAAGAGATCTACTCTCAAGCAGTCTGGGCTACTTTAATAACTTTATTTTTATTGTTGCTCATCAAAAACTTAAATTCAGTTGGTATGGAATTATTACATGGTTATCAATGCCTCTTTATTGGATTTTTGCATGAAAACATGCATTTAACACATAATTAAATAATATGTTTTTGATAATTGAGCTTATGAACACCAGAGCAGTCTTGTGATTTATTTATTTTTATTCAGGATGGGACTTTTAAGAAATTAATTAGCTGAAAAACTGCTCTGAATAACAAGATGGTGCAAAGCTGTATGAAATACCAACGCAATCTCACGGCAATTCGTAACTTTTTGATTTAGCGGCTAATTCGTATGAATTCGTACGATCTAATTCGTACAATTTAGTATGATTTGCTCATCACCCAATGACGGTTGGGGTTAGGGGTGGGGTTGGGTGCCACGCCTTCTTTTTAAAATCGTACATTTTCATACAACTGAACTCGTACGAATTTGTACGAATTAGCCACTAAACTGACAAAACGTAAAATACTTACGTTTCCTCATGAGCTCAGGCTGGAAATACAGTATATTAAGGTTTTTGTTGAGTATGTTTACAGTACTCATGAACATTAGTATTTAAACTTAATGTTTTAAGGCACCGCTGCGTAAAACATATGCTGGATAAGTTGGTGGTTCATTCTGCTGTGGAGACCCCAGACTAATAAAGGGACTAAGCTGAAAAGAAAATGAATGAATGAATGAATGAATGTTTTAAGGCAACCGGTTTCCTCAAATGGTTCGAATACCCTTAACCTATTGAGTTTTACAGTGTTAGCTTGGCAAGTATAGTCACTTTTTATTTCAAAATCATGCTAGTCTGCACAAGTGTTGCTCATTAATGACTTTGGCTGTAATTCCCAGGGTTTATGGGATTTCAGGTCAATCGCTGTGTCTGTTACTGTAGATAATTTATATGTGATGATTTTGATATCTTATCGAGTTTACCAATCAGACATGATATGGATTATCTTTATCTTACAAAATCAATCTTATAAGATTTCTATGGGTGTGGTTCAATTTGGACGGGTAACTGTGCTTATCTGAATCCTTATCTTCAAGTTCAGCCCTTTCAGGACCTTTGGGTTGCTATAATGGTGATGGGCTGGAAAGGTCACATGGTACAACGATGCGAGGGGAGATGAAATGCATTTTATGAGTCTGACATGAAATTGGTTATAAAGCCTTCCCGGCTGGCTGAAATGTTAGAAGTCTGGGCCGTGTTTGCATGCTATTCATTCACTGTGTACTCTGCTAAGCTTTGTGTACACAGTGTAAACACTGAGCCATAACACACTTGATGAATAGTAAAAGTGTTTGCAGGTGCACGCAGGTGCAAAATTACAGGACAGCTTTATTCCATATTTCCAGAAGGAAATCCCGCAATCAAGATGATGCCTCACTGGAGAGGTTATAAATACTACTCCTACTTGAATTTAAACATACTACTCAGCCGTTAAAAAAGTACGTTCTATACAGCAGGGGTTCCCAAACTTTTCAGCCCGCGACCCCCAAAATAACAATGCCAGTGACTCACGACCCTCAATATCCTCTGAGGTGGTTATAAATACAAAAACCTTGCATGCAATGGCGCACACACACCAATAGACCCAAGTCTATTCTTCGTTTAATTTTTTTAATGTATGTCAGTGCTGTAAATGTGCCAGAAAGTTTACTCTGGTGTTATAAAATCAATCTGCTGCATCTGATGCTATTGCTGTGTCATTAATGTAATGTAATTACCCCAGGGGTCACAATCCAAAAGAACTAGTAACTATAAGCTACGATAGTAAGTATATAGTAACTATATAGTATATAATAACTATAAACTACTATTTTTTTTCTCTTCTGTAGGTTATGGATAAAATATGGTAATTCTTATGGTTTAATAAAAATAAATAGATTTTTGGAAATCACCAGGCAACCTCCCCTTCATCGTCCTGACCCCCACTTTGAGAACCACTGCTATACAGTATGAATGTGAGCAGTATGAATGGAATTCGGATGTAGTACATCCGCAATTTTGTCATGATCACGTGACATACCCTCGTGAGTTGCGTCGCTTCACTCCCATTCATGAATTCTCTTGTGGTGCATCATGGGATAGCGCAGCGTGCATGGGATGCGTACTTCAGAATCTCGCCGGAAGTAGTAGGTCATCCGGGTACTTCTCACATACTGATTTTGGAATTCTATAGGTGCGTCCCAAATTGCATACTTATGCACTATTCTACGCCATTTTGTAGTATAAATAGTGTAAGCAATGCGTTTACACTGAAAACTCTAACAATAATAAGTGCACTTTAATTACCCGGATGATGCACTCATTCAACCGGTACAATGAAGTGTGTAATGATGGACACTTCACGCACTCAACAGTCGCAGTTATGCTCACATAGCAGAAGGGACTGAGCTATCAGGCGCACATGTTGGATTACTTTATTTATTTTGGTTTGTGAAAGCAAAATTCTCCTATGAGAGTGATTATAGCGCCTCCTGATGGTAAATGCGGTTATACTCATGGCAGGTATTATTTGGTAGTTTGGTCATTTATTTCACTAAGATGGCAACCGTCAAACGTCATCAGGGAAACGGTTTGAATTTCCGCTTAGTAAAATAACCATTAGTGTTCCATTTGGGACGACACTACATACATGTACTATGCTGTTGAGTGTGTAAGTGCATAGTGTATAGTGTGCTATTTGGGACGCAGCTAAAGAATTTGGACATACTTGGCTCGCATACTGATTTTATCGTACCATATAGTATGGCAGTATGCGGTTTTGGACGCAGCCTAAGTCTTCGTGTAGTTTATTCCAGAGAAACAAGAGGTTTAACAACCTATGCTTTACACTCAATTTTTTTTTTTTTTTTTGGATGCTTGTTCAAACTACTTATTTAAAATGAGCTGAGTCAAAACAGTTCTTGTTTTTTGGCGGGGCTAACTTCATTTAGTTTTGCTCATTCTACTTAAATTTGTAAAAACAATTCATTGCCTTAGAAGGTTCTATCTGACATTTTTGTCAAAATTGAGTCATTCGCATATTCTTATTAAATGACACTTATTTACATTATGCGATGTTTTGTTGTTTACATTTTAAGACTTTTTATTTAAAAAAAAACAAAAAAAAAGTTTTATCTACAAAGTCAGACTCTAGGTTGGCTCTATATTATAAGGTTCTTTCTGTGAGTTAATCAGCATTTCAAATGCACACACGAGGACCAATCAGGATCAGCTTTCTTTGTCGTTCCACTAGACTGCTCCATTGTTATAAATGTAATATATTAAATGTGAAATATTTTTATGTGTGTATATACAGTCAGTGTTTATTAAACTTTGTTCATTGTCTGTTTTCTTTTAAAGTCTTTAAATTTGATTTTTTTTAAGCCTTAAAGGGTAAATAATTAATTTTATTCATAGAGTCTTAATTACAACAATAAATATGACCATATTAATTACAAAAAAATTAACATCTGCACTGGACAAAATATTTAGCACAGCCTTATATGCTTAATTTGAACAAGATCAAATATTCATCCTACAACAAATCAGAATCTCAAACATCAGCATTTTGTTACAGCACTATTTTTATTTTATTTAATTTTTTATTAAATGAATAAGCAGACTGATTGTATTTATTGAAAAGTAATGCTTTAATTAATGATCTGCCAGATAGAACCTTATAATTCAAAGCAGAAAATTACTTTTTAGAATCAGAAGTTTCTCTCTGCATTTGCCTTGTTTATTTTACTCTAATTTGCAAATGTAAGACAATTTTGATAATTTACATTTAGAGTGCATTTAGGGTCTTTGTCATGTTAATGTGTGAAAGAGAACTGTTACACACATATTGTTTGCTATATAGAATGCAAAAACTTTGAAGCTCAAAATCATTTATAATGCAGATAGAACCTTATAATTCCAAAGCGACTAACTGTAAAGAACTGTACAATGCAAAAAAAGTAACTGGAATTGAAAGAATTCATAGGTTTAGGCACAAATTTTGAAAAAAAAATAAAAATTTAAATACTTGAATTTTGTTTAAAATCACCTTCTTTTAGTGCATGACCTGTAAAACTAAGCTTTAATGGCATGGTTTATATTTCACATTTGCTTTTGGGAAGATTAAGGGTCAGGTTTAGTGTAGACCAGGGGTGTCCAAACTCAGTCCTGGAGTGCCGGTGTCCTGCATAGTTTTGCTCCAACTTACTCTAACACACCTGCCTGGAAGTTTCTAGTATACCAGGAAAGAGCTTGATTAGCTGGTTCATGTGTGTCCAATTGGGGTTGGAACTAAAATATTTAGGACACTGGCCCTCCTGGACCAAGATTGGACACCCCTGGTGTAGACCAAGGGTGTCTAAACTCGGTTTTAGAGGGCCAGTGTCTTGGGGAGTTTAGCTCCAACCCTAATCAAACACACCTAAATCAGCTAATCAAGCTCTTAAGCTTTTTTTTAAATTCTGTCGTACGGCGCTGCAAAAAGGGGCAGGATTAAACAAGATTATTAGACATTAAAAAAGCAAGCGATTGGTTCATGTTTTAAATTTCTGTACTGAGAGGTCATGTTTTGATCCTCGATTGGTCTCACGCAATCATGTGATGCGATTTCGCAGGTCAGAGTTCACCAAGCTTGGACTTTCCAATGCAGCGATCTGCGAAACTTGACGCATGACCCTGCGTTTCCGGTCTGACGCATTCACGTGCGTATGAATGGAAGTCTATGGGGAGAAAAGTCCAGTGTGACCGCAGCTTTACTAGGTATACTAGAAACTTGCAGGCAGGTGTGTTGGAGCAAGTTGAAGCTAGAATAAGTAGGACACCAGCCCTCCAGGACTGAGTCTGGATACCCCTGGTGTAGATGGTAGAATAGTTTAAAAGGTGACAGAGTATTAATCTTTAAGCATATTTACAATAGTAAAACTTTTCTGAATGAATATTTATCTGCTTCAGATACAACTGAATGCAGTTTTAGTGTGACTCATTCGACATAAAAATTTAGCAAAGAAAAAAAAGTAGCACATATTGTAATATTATTGTGTAGCCAGTTTGATTTTTGAACTAATTATTATTATTATTTTCCACTTTTCATTTTCAGAATGGTGTCTTTTTGTTAGCAGTGGCCAAAGTGCACAGTAAGAAATGCAGGGTTTCACACAATTTCTTCATGGTGTCTCAACACAAGTTGATTAATAAACTTAACTGTTGCGCAACAGTATTTTGTAAACATCCAAACCGCATTATTGAACTGATAACCTAATCATAATTTAGGTGAAGAAATTAAAGGTGTTTGTGTTTCACTGACACACATTCATTGCATCTGAAAATGACATCTGTATAGAGCATGTTTTCCTTCATATTATAGTAGATGTTTCGCCAGTTGCAGATAAATAGTGCCTTTCGTCATTACATTTACTGTCCACCCCAAAATGTTGTCTGAGAATCCTGTTTAATCGCATAATTGAAAATATAAGTTAAAAAAATATACAAGTTGAAATATAACACTATGTAAAGTGTATCACAACACTATGATAGATTGCTACAATATACTTAGTGGAAGAACTCTTTAATTGGCCATGTGCTTGGCTACACTGTACAGAGTCATATGAGACTTTTACGATGTTTTCAGTTTGCACTTCAAACTCCATTGTGTCTGCAGTGCAAGTAATCACATAAACACAAAATACTGACTTTTAGTTACGTATAAGGTGGAAATAATCTGAACAATTCTCCAGCAGAAGTGATTTTACCCATGTCTAAGGATGCCCTTTTTTATGTAGGCACATTTCCTCTTGAAAGACGGCACTAGAGCAAGATATAAGGGATTAACCCTTATTTTGTTATTGCCAGTCGGGGAAGGGACATTTTCTTTATCGATGAACGTTTTATTGAACAAAATAAAATAGTCATCAGATCTGGTTAGTTATGATTGTCGAGTTCAAAGTGAAGACTATAAATGTTAAATAAGCACATATACACATAAAGATTATTTTTTTGATTATTACCTACTGTAGCTGCAGAAAAAAAATCTTTCCAAAATCAATTTTGGAACTTGACAATTAACTTTTGCTTATTTAAGTCTAGTTCAACATATGTTAATAGTAATAATTGAATCATGCTGCAATGCAAGAACGGAGACATGGAATAGTTTTGCATGCTGTCATGTAGCAGATCACCATTGTTGAGATTCATATGTTGATTGATGATCTCTGTGTGTTTTATATATCCCAAGTACAGTGCTCAGCATGTATCAAGTCAAGTCGAGCTTTATTGTCATTCCGCTGCATGTGTGGACATAGAGGGAACAAAATGTTGTGTCTCGCAGGACAACGGTGTTACATAGATTAATCATAAATACAAACACAACACTGGACATAAGAGCTATTATAAAAAACCTATGCATAACTAACATAAATCCGGCAGCTAGCTCTCTGCAACTCTTACATGGTCGGCCACTGAAGTTAAGCAGGGCTGTGCCCGGTCAGTACCTGGATGGGGGACCACAGGGGAAAGCTAGGTTGCTGCCGGAAGTGGTGTTAGTGAGGCCAGCACTGCGGTCTGTGTGGGTCCTAATCCCCCAGTATATTGATGG
Source organism: Danio kyathit (assembly GCA_903798195.1). Lineage (NCBI taxonomy): Eukaryota > Metazoa > Chordata > Actinopteri > Cypriniformes > Danionidae > Danio > Danio kyathit. The sequence goes on along the minus strand of LR812521.1, from coordinate 71,458,344 downwards.
GGACTATATACTGCTCAGTGAGCGCCGTCTTTCGGATGAGACGTTAAACTGAGGCCCTGACTCTCTGTTGTCATAAAAAATTCCAGGATGTCCTTCGAAAAAGAGTAGGGGTTTAACCCCGGCATCCTGGCCAAATCTGCCCACTAGACTCAGTCCGTCATGGCCTCCTAACCCTCCCCATATCATAATTGGCTTTATCACTCTGTCTCCTCTCCACCAAACAGCTGGTGTGTGGTCTGGCGCAGAATGGCTGCCGTCGCGTCATCCAGGTGGATGCTGCACACTGGTGGTGGATGAGGAGATTCCCCCTAATGTTAAGCGCTTTGAGTGCTCAGAAAAGCGCTATATAAATGTAAGGAATTATTATTATTTTTATATACAATAATATACTATACACATAAGACAGGCTATACAAGTACCTTTACATGAGACTGAACAATGTTGTGCAGGATATTGTGCAAGAGAGGTATTAAAGGAGAATATTGTGCAAAAGAGGTATTTAGGGTTTAATATTGTGCAAGAGTTATTTAAGGTTGAAGCAAGCAGTGCAACATGACTGTGGTACATTTATAGTAAACATCGTTTTTCTTATTGAGTCCGTGTAAGATGGAGTTTAGATAAAGTGTCAGGTGCATAAGAGAGAAGAGTGTTTCTACAGGTGGTTTGTCAAGCCCACTCACCTGTATAAAGCACACTTTGAAATGCACAATGTTTCCAGGAGACATGGAGTGAGTGAGAAAGTGTCTATTGTGCAAATGTGCAACCTGGTGCAAGAGTCAGAAAGACGAGAGGGTGTCCTTCCACGGGTGGTTTGTTAAGCCCACTCACCTGTATGGGACATACTCAGCAATGCATGGGGGGTGGATGGGATCTCAGAGGGGGGTAAGTTGACTAGAGTTGAAGGCTCTAACAGCCTGTGGGAAGAAGCTGTTGAGTAGTCTAGCCGAGCAGGCTTTAATACTTCGAAACCTTCTTCCTAATGGCAGGAGCTAGAAGAGACTGTGGAAGGGATGGGTAGAGTCTTTCACAATACTACTAGCTTTGCTGGAGCACTGTGAGAGGAAAATGTCCTGAATGGAGGATAGAGCGGCACCGATGATCTTTTCAGCTGTGTTCACGGTGCGCTGGAGGGTCTTGGGGTCGGCGGCACTGTAGCTCCCGTACCAGACAGTGATGCAGCTGGTCAGCATGCTCTCAATGGTTCCCCTGTATAATGTGGTGAGGATGGGTTGAGGGAGACTTGTCCTTTTCAGCCGGCGGAGAAGTGTAGGCGCTGTTGTGCTTTCTTGGAGAGGGACGTGGTGTTGGGGAAGCCAAATCTGGAGCTTATCTAACAAAATAACTTACGATCCAAAAACTAGTACACCCAAATTTATGTTATAGAAAAATATTAAATACAGATTTTAAAAAGAGGAAAAATGGTAGGTGGTAGGTGGAGGAGGATTATGGAGAGGAAGAAACGAAGGAGTAGTGGATGGATAAAGTAAGGAAGAGCAGAGGGTAGAGTATAGAGAGGGAGTATACAAAAGAGGAGGTGGAGGAGAAGGAAGAAGAAATAGAGTAGGAGGCAGATGAAGAGAACTGAGAGGAAGAAGAGTAGAAAGAGACAGAAGGTGAAGGAGAGGTACTTGGAGAAAGAGGGGAAGGAGGACTAGGAGATGGATAGTGAAGAATTGGAGGAGGAGTACAGAGATGAAAAGGTAAAGTAGGAGCTGGAGGAATACAAAGAGGAAGAAGGGGAGGAAGGGGAAACAGCTGGAGGAGTACTGAGAGGAAGATGAAAAAGGTAGAATATCAAGGAGGCAGAGTAGGAGGTGGTACAAATGTACAGAGGGAAAGAGAAGGAAGTTAGAAGAAGAGTAGGAGTACTGGGAGGAAGAGGAAAAGTAGGAGGTGGAGCAGGTGTAAGAGAAAAGGAAAAAGAGGAAGTGGAAAAGTAGGATGTGGAGAAGGAAGAGTAGGAGTACAGGGAGAATGAGGAATGTAGAAAGCGGGAGGAGCAAGGGTACAGAGAGAAAGAGAAAGAAGGGGAGTGCTGGGAGGAAGAGGAAATGTAGGAGGAGAAGGACAAGTATGGGGTGTAGGAGTAGAGGACAAGGAGGAAGAGGAAAAATAGGAGGATGGGGTGAAGAACAGGAGAAAGAGGGAAAGAAGTAGGTTGAGAAGGAAGAGTAGGAGTATAGGAAGAGGAAATAGGATGAGGAGAAGGAAGAGGATAGGTTAAGAGTGTGGGGTGTAAATAGAGAGGATGTAGGGGGAAGACAAAAGATAGAAAGTGGAGAAAGAAGAGTATGCGGTGAAGGAGAGAAAGAGAAGCAGTAGGTGGAGAAGAAAGAGTATGAGGTATAAGAGGAGAGGAAGAGGAAACACAGGAGGAGGAGGAGACGGAAGAGAAATTGTAGGTGGAGAAGGAAGAATTAGGGGTGTAGGAGGATAAGATGAGGTAGAGAAGGAAGAGTAGGAAGGGAAGGAGGAGTATGGAGAGGAAAATTATTAGGTAGATGAGGAGCACTGAAAGAAAAAGGAAAAGTAATAGGTAGAGGAGGAAGAGGAAAAGTAGGAGGTAGACAAGTAATATGGAAGAGGAGAAGGATGAAAAATAATGTGAAGGGCAAGAAAACAAGCAGTCTCAGTAGAGTTTACTCAACTCTTGTTGATCATGTGCTTAACATGTTTTGTCTATGGGGAATTCTGGGCAACAATTAAAGCCAGTATTTAGGAGAACAGTTAGTAACAATTACTACTCTATAAGGCACAAATCCCTCGCTCCTCAGTATTTGAGTGAGCTCCTGGTGGATCACAGCCTCTCATGTCCTCTATGCTCAATTAGTTCTGAAAACAGATTATTCCTAGAATTTCAAAACCGACTTTAGGTGGTAAATCATTTTCATATCTGGTGCCTAAACTCTGAAACAGCCTTCAGTTTAGGAGACAGACACACTCAGGCAGTTTAAATCTTGATTAAGAACACTTCTCTTTGCAGTAGTTATGTTTGTTGTGGTCATTGATGAGTCAAGAGTGTAAGACTGATTTCTGCAAAGACTCCAGTGACAGACGAATCTCTGCATTGATCCGGTCAGCTTGTCTGAACACCGCCCCAGCTGAGCCTGGTTTCTCCCAAGGTTTGTTCTTCACTTCCATCATTAGATATAGAGTTTTGGTTCTTTGCTAGTCACCTCTAGCTTGCTTGGTTAGAGCAGAAAAAGCTGGGCTTTGGTGGATCATCCTTAAACTGTAAAATTTTAATGGAATTAAACTGAACCGAACTTTAATGGCGATATGGGTAATTCAAACTGAATTGGTTTTATTCTATCACAATTCTCTTGACTGCCTGATATGCTGGAATGTTTCCACAATCTGATATGTTATGGCTTTTTATTGTTTATTCTTTATCTTTGATACAATCTACATTGTAAAAACGCTATGAAAATAAAGATGGCTCGACTTTAAAGAATGTTGGCCAACATTAGGAGAGGGTCACTCTACAGCAGGGGTCACCAATCTTGTTCCTGGAGGTCCGGTGCCCTGCAGGGTTTAGCTCCAACTTGCCTCAACACACCTGCCTGGGTGTTTCAAGTATACCTAGTAAGACCTTGATTAGCATGTTCAGGTGTGTTTGATTAGGGTTGGAGCTAAAATCTGCAGGACACCAGACCTCCAGGAACAAGTTTGGTGATCCCTGCTCTACAGCATAGCTTTGTCCCCTCGGGCAACAGAAAGTTTTTAAAGCCCCATTGTCAGTATGTTTCCTTAAATAACTGCAATAAATTAGAATGGTCAAACATATCAAAGTAATAGTCCAATAAGGTGTAAAGGTCACTATCATGCACCATTTGAAAGTGGGACCTCCTTTTCTGATGTGGTCATGGTGTGAGAAGAAAGCAAGATTTTTTGCTTTAGTAACCTTTAGTTTCAAATGACATGAACAATTCAATATATATATATATATATATATATATATATATATATATATATATATATATATATATATATATATATATATGTGTGTGTGTGTGTGTGTGTGTATAAGAAGGTGTAGATAAACTTTTTATTAGGTTTTAAATTATTTTGCATGTTTAGATATCCTGATTTTCTTTTCTGACTCAGGGCAACCTTGGGGTACTTTTGAAAGGTGTTTTTGCTGACAATGTGTTTGGAGATTTTATTACATATATTAATGCACAATTTATGCTTAAAAGGAGAGGACCAACCAATGGTAAGATTTTCAATTTTAGTTTCATGAAGTACATGATATGACATATACTACTTGATGCAAGCCTATCCTCAATGACTACATTTACACATGTACGAATAATGCAATATCTTCCAATAATCAAAGTAAGAGCTTAATCACACTATAATGTTTGAAGCAAAACTCTTCAATCATGTTTACATGCAAATTCAATCTTTTATATTATTAAGAATTGTGGTTGTTATTTTTTTTTTATTCACATGCCTCACTTCACAGCACAAAGTATGGCGTTTGAAAGAGTTCCTGAAGGGACTTATTTTGTGGGCTTGCGCCTCACGAGATACAGGATGTCACGTGGAAAATCGATGCTTGTAGCAGTTAACCATAGTAATCAAATAATGCAATTAAATCAGCAGTTGGATCAAGAAAAATAAAGTGAGATACATATACCGTCTTTCGGAAGAGACATTCAAACGTGGTCCTAACACTCTGTGGACTTTAAATATCCCATGGCACTTCTTGTAAGGAGTAGGGGTGTAACCCCGGTGTCCTGGCCAAAATCCCTCCATTGGCCCTTACCCATCATGGCCTCCCAATCATTCTCATCCACCAAATTGGCTCTATCACTGACTCTCCACTTCACATATAGCTGGTGTGTGGTGATCACACTGGCGCAATTGTCCTGTGGCTGCCGTCATTAATCATAAAGTTTTTCTTGCACCTCTCTCATTTTCAGGGTCCACTGAGAGAGTGATCACTCACAATTGCAAATGACTGCTGTCAATCCATGAACCTCGTGGCACTTGCTCTAGTGAAAGTGCCAGATGAAGACCAAGCAAGAGACACAACAAAGCACTTTGAAAGAGATTTCCACAGATAGCACTTTGTACTGCCACCCTGACAAGCTCACAATATTTTGCACACAAATTTACATTTGATATGGATTTCAGAACTTGGTGTGGCAACATGGCTCATTAGAGCCACCTTTGCCTCTCAAGCTACATTTCACGTACACATGCAAAAATTGGCAGGTACATGGCATGGCATGACCTACAAAAAGTATCTTAAAGTGAAATTTGAAACCCAACAAACAGTCAGTTATTTAGATTTTTTTCAGTGATTTTTGGGTTCAAGGTGTGGCACATAGAAAGTTATAAATAAATTGATTCCAAATGAACCAAAGAATAATGGGGATCTAGCTGGGTGGGATTACACTAGAGGGATCACTCTATCTATGTTGATCCTGGAACATCATTTTTGTTTGAAAATGTAATTCATACCTATTCCCTAGTCCTAAACAACCATAACTGTAAAGTATTACCAAAATCAGAGGGGAATAATAGTTGGATAACAATCATGTAGAATTGCATAAACCTAATTGTCAGGCTAAACTTAACATAAACAGTAAAAGTAATACCCATTTATTTTGATTGGCTGATTGGAATGTTGTTCCTAGATCAATATATGGCCCGTTTCCACTGACTGGTATAGTATGGTTTGGGTCGGTACAGGTCACCTTTATCAGGCTTGCGTTTAAGCTACCAATGGTACCAGTGGGTGTGGTGTACAACCTTTCTATGAACATAATTTGATTATAGCTGCAGATCAATGAGATCAGTCCAAAATAGCCTACTGTAACGTCTGCAAATTTATCAAATAAATGCAGCATATATGAACACATACAAACCCTTACAGTCTCCAATATGATACCAATTACAGAAAAACTACACACAGCGTACATTTAGTCCTTATTTGGGTTCAAAAACAACATGTAGTCCACAGTCAGTGCAAACCTCTCATCTGTATCTTTAATCTTTACCAGCACATGTAGCCTCTTGTTAGAAAGTATTTCCGTCATTCTAACTTCATAATACTCAAAAAGGTGATGATAATAGTTAAACATGGCAGTTTGTTCATGGTTTAGGTTGCTGAAAGAATCATTTGTGTATTTGCGTACGTGAGTGATCGCGAGCTCTCTTGAAAAAGTGAAACCGCTCACACTTTTAGACGGCCTCGTAAAACAAAAACAGGACATGGCAGATTTTTTTCTTCTCGGCTTTTTTGGCTGTTCATCAAGACAACGACAAGGTTTCGGGTCGACCATGGCTCGTTATTATATGTATATAGTATTACTATGTAATGTCTCCACTGTGTATTTAAAAATGGCGGTTTCTTTGTTTTCATTTTTCTGCTTGTGTATGCATAAGTGACGTATCTCTGTAAACCAAGAGCGTTTATCTGCGCGTCTAGCTCTGCCTTTTGGTACCCTTTTGTTGTGCCTAGGTACCCTTTAAAAAGGGTTCCCAAAAAGTGGTATGGTACTGTTCGCTTTTTGGTACCTTTTGACAGTGGAAACGATCATAAAAGCATACCGAACCGTACTCATCAATATGTCCACCTTGATGAAATCAGGTTTGCGATCACACTAACATCAAATCATACAATGTGTGGCTCCAAATTTTCCACACAAGTGTTGACTTTTTCTGCACTAAAAGACATTAATCGTCAGTTTTAACTTCTGTTTTACATTCTGCTCAAGAAAGCATTAAAGATTGCTGCTTGCACATGAAAGTTTATTTTGAAGTAATTGTTACTCTGGCTTAGGGTGAGGCTGTGTTTGCATCCGCTTAATAAATTAATAATAAATGAGTCTGAAGTGAATCATGACAGGTCAGTGTGACTGAAGACAGGAAGGAGGGTTTTTGTGGAAAGTGAAAGCTGTCTGAGGAAACACAAGAGATGCCATTGTTTTCTACACAAGTGTGTAATGTTTATTTACAGTGTGTCTGGTTCTGATGTGAATGCATTAGGAGTTCAAATCAAACCACATCAAAAATGTCTAGGATAGATTTCTAGGATAGATTAGAATCAATGCTGTGTAATGCTTAGATGGGAATTGCTGATAGGGAGTGTCTGATACCATATCTGTGCTTCCTCTGGTGGCTTCATAGAAGAATTTTTTCATGTCCAGGGTAGGGTTGCACCAGCTGTTCGTAAGTTCTTTCTTAGAACATAGAACTAGAACGTAAAGTCCTCATTAGAGGCTTAGTAACTACTAGCTAGTTTGTAACTAAATCTGTTCAGTTGTGCCACAATTTCTTAAGGCAAAACGTAGTTAGTAGGTTGTAATCTCTCTGTAAAAGCTCCTCAGAGTAATTTGTTTGATCTCATTTGTACAATTTAGTACAATTTGCTCATCCCCAATTACTGTTGGTTTAGGGGTGGGGTTTGGTGCCATGCCTCCTTTTCAAAAAGTCCTTTTCAACAAACTGACAAAACATAAAAAAGTTATGTTTCATCATGAGATCAGGCTGGTAGTTAAGGTAGCACCAACAATTTTTAACTTTGTATGGTTTACATTTATAAAGACTCATCTTAGAAGGCTCAATCAGAGATCCTCCAGTCCCCACAGTGCTTTAGGACAGTGGTTCCACACCACCAGGCCGCGGACTGGTACCGGTCCGTGGATCATTTGGTACTTGGCCACACAAGAAACATTAATTATTTCCATTTTATTTATTATCTGATTCTGAACGATCTTTTATTTAGAAAAATCTCTTATTTTGAAAAATGACCGTATTCTCTTGCTTACATCTCGGTCACTTGAGCACCCAAATTTAACTCAGAAGCACCAAAATGAGTAAGAAACAGACATCTTTGGAAAGTTTCTTTGCTAAGGGGAAAAGGCCAAGTGAAGGGCCTATGAACTGCCAAGGAATGGATCCGCAACCCATTTGTCAACAAATCAGGTGAATCCACCATGTCTGTGCAAGATCAACTGCTGAAGATCCTAAATGATGGCGGCCTTTTAGGGGCTGTTCACATATCGCGTCTTTTCTAGAGTTTGCGCAAGTTCGTTATTTTGGACTGTGGCTTGCGCCTTCCAGACGAACACAGTTTAATGAATGCCGCCAGTGCATTGCGAGTCACTTGACAAGAACTGACCAATCAACTTCAGCTTGTATGGAATATACACATTTTGGCAGTCCTTTTTAATTTTCTTCATAAATAAAACTTGTATCAGAGTTACAGCAATGTTTTGTCAGCATGTCATGTCAGATGGTCGCCTAGCAACCTACGAACCCCCCCACCCCTGGTCCGCAGTAAAATTGTGAAGCGTTAACCAGTCCGCGGTTATATAAATGGTCTCCTAAAGCAGTGGTGCCCATAATTTTTATGCAATAAAAAAAATTAAAAAGCTTAGATTTGGTAGTTGTAGTTTGGTAGTTGCTGAAAACAAAAAAGTATGTATTTATGAAATTCAACAGATATTACATACATGATTCATTCCTTTTTCTTCAGCTTAGCCACTGATTTATCAGGGGTTGCCACAGTGGAATGAACCACAAACTATTCTGGCATATGTTTTACGCAGCGGATGCCCTTCCAGCCACAATCCAGTGCTGGGAAATACTTACATGATTTATTAATTAAAGAGCCCCTATTACACTTTGAAAAGAATCAAATTTCGGTTTTATGGGTCTCCAACAACATACTGATATGTATGCAAGGTCAAAAAACACTTTCATGGTCTTATAATATGCATTTATTTTTACCTAATTATCCCAGTGACTCCCATATGAATCGTTCAGCGATTCATTTGTTCTCAAACCCCTGCTTAGCGCAAAGCTAATCTGCGCTGATTGGACCGATGAAAGTCTGTTGAGATTGGTCGACAGAGTTCAGCGCGAGACAGTATAATGCCCAGCGTGGTTTATCAAGCCCCCAGGTCGCCAACATTGGATCGCAGCGGACGCCCGAAACACGAAACTTACTAACACCACAGTAAACAGTACCCGGTTCTCAACAGTGTTATTCAGGCACCGAAAGCAGTGCAGTTAAACACCAGCATTGCTCTCAAGTATGACACACATTCAGAATGAATCCACACAGCAGCAAAAACTGAACTATTCTGAACCTTGACCGCTGCACGTGTGCAGGATTAGCTAACAGTGGCCATAGCAACGATAAACGTTAGTGAAACGAGCTCACAAACACATTTAAATGCGTAAACAAAGCAGCATGCATCGCGTTTTCAACGTGGCATTAGACGTGATATGAGAATAAAAAGAGTTAACCGGATACAGTACATGCGGTAACTAGTAACAAAACATGTAGATCATTTCTATTTGCAATCATTGCTCTGGCACCTCGTCCGTGAACTGCTATATTTTCTTAGGACTTACCTGTACTCTGCTATTCCAAACGATCACATACCCAGCCGAGAAGTTGTAGCATCCTCTGTCCTCTGACAAGCTATCTCTGCTCCCTTCACAAGCCCGAAGCCCAGCGTGCAGCAGCCTGCCGGTGTACCTATTAATTTGTCCTTATTTTGCCTGCACCCCTGGTGTATTGTCTGTCCATTACAAGAAGGAGGAAGAAACTTAATGCATGAGCTGTGTAGTGATAGATCGCCCATTGTAAGTGTACAGATTTCTGAACGACTCCTTTCCCTTCACACTTCCAATAATATCCAGGTAAGCACAGCGTCTTCATGAGCGTCCTGCTGCTGTGTTAGTGGGCGGGGCCGCAGGTTTGAATTTTGCTAGGTCTGCGCGCGCAACCATTATGTTTCGTAAAGACGTCACAACGAAATGGCTGATGACTCGTTATCAAGACGATTCGTTTAAACCACAATGAGTCGACTCTTTTATAGATGAATCAATAGTTTTAAAAACTGTCCACTTTCAGATTTAAGCTTTAGCTGGATATTTCACTTCACTAACAGCTGTGTTACACACTACATGGAAGGTGATTTTCAAAAACCCATAATAGGGGCTCTTTAAAACTTTAGTTGTATAAAGTACACTAAAAAAATTACATTTACAATAAAAGAGATTTATTGACATTACACATAAAGTGAGCAACCTTAAAATTAAATAAATTAACTTATTAAATAAACTGTTGCATCATTATAACATTGTCAACTTAGCAGTTTCAAGTTTTCCTGACAAATAAATGTAAAAAAACATATATGATATATTACTTTAAAAGTATTTAAACTTATTTAAAAATAATATTGTTTTAATGGGCGAAGCAGTGGCGCAGTAGGTAGTGCTGTCGCCTCACAGCAAAAAGGTCGCTGGTTCGAGTCTCGGCTGGGTCAGTTGGCGTTTCTGTGTGGAGTTTGCATGTTCTCCCTGCGTTCGTGTGGGTTTCCTCCGGGTGCTCCGGTTTCCTCCACAGTCCAAAGACATGCGCTACAGGTGAATTGGGTAAGCTAAATTGTCCGTAGTGAATGAGTGTGTGTGGATGTTTCTCAGAGATGGGTTGCGGCTGGAAGGGTATCCGCTGCGTAAAAAATGTGCTGGATAAGTTGGCGGTTCATTCTGCTGTGGCGACCCCGGATTATTAAAGGGACTAAGCCAAAAAGAAAATGAATGAATATTGTTTTAATACTCATTGGTCATTTTGATGCATTGACTAGCAAGTACTTTCATTTTATTTTCTGAAATTTTATTTGACATAATTACAAGTCAGAACTGTTTCAACAGCAATGATATAGAATGTATATGTCAATTGATCATAAATAGTTTTTTGTCACTTTAATGTCAAGCAAATTTAAAGACAAAATACGTAATTATATTACATATAAAGATGTACAGTACTTAAGTCACACTTACTGTATGATGGTCAAAGGCAATCCTTAGCTTTTATTACTAGCATTAGTATTATTATTACTTTTATGATCCTTGTTCAATAATGTTTCCTGTTCATTCATTCTCTCATCTGAAATCTCTCTCTTTGTTTCTGGGGGAAATTCCCAGGAGGAAATAAACATTAAATACTGTATATCACATTAAAGTTGGGATGAATCTACATTTATGTGCTAACTTTACAGCAATTTCCTCATTTTATAGACTAAATGCATCACCAAACTGTTTTTATGACATTTGTGCGTATTACGCCCATGACGCAACTTGCACAGTCATCCTGTAAAGCCATTAACTGTCATTTAAAAACGACTGTAAATCATTTTTACATTTTATATTGCATTGCTGTTGTATTTTCAGCAGTGTCTGACTGCATAAACATTTTACAGTATTTTAAAATTGCTTAAATAGATAAACATTAAATTTTAACAGATTTTTCAACACATTTACCTTGGGTGGCAATGTTTGAACCTCCAAGCTACTGTTTTTACAGTACTCCAGGTTGTTTTCGTAAGCTTTTGTATAATAGTGATTAAGTTACATTTTTTCTTCCTTATTTATTATTTTTGAGAAGCAAATTTTCTCAGAAAGTTATGTTTTTTATGTTCTCAGTTGTTTTTTTTTTACATTTAAATTACATTTTTAATATATTAACAGTAGAAAACATATATTTTTGTGTTAATAATGTTTGTAATCAGTGTTATGTGATCTTAAAGTTTACTTTCATTTTAAGTTGTTGCAAAAAGGGATCTCCCTCCCTTTTTTTGTTACATAAATGTATGTGATGGCATCGGTTTAGTTCTACCTCATTGTCTTTTGAGAGAATAATGCCTTTACTGTCCTCTACAGTAAAAAGGCAAACACTGCTTTTGACTGTGATGCTTGATATATGTTAACTTTCATGGCTTGATTTATATCGTGGATTATATAAGAATCCTGGAACAATGCAGTTTCGTTCTTTGAAAGCATTTCAGGTATAATGTTACCATACCCATATGTCTATTATTGCAACAACACAAGAAAAGCATTACAGCATTATTATCCTCTTTCAAGCAGTGATGATTGACTCTTTTGCCTTTTAAAAACTACACATTATTTCCAGTTCACTGCAATCACGCACCATGCGGTTCTCTATTGTCATACTACTTTAACACACAGCACCTCTTGGATTTCCTCAACAATCTCTATGGTTGCATTATTCAGCAAGAAGAAAGGGTCACACTTTATTTTGATTGTCCGTTTGCTGAATTTAAGTTACATTGCATCTACATATCAACTAATTCTCGTTAGATTATAAGTAGACTGTTAGGTTGGGGTTAGTGTAAGTTGACATGTACTTTCTTATAGTCAGTTAAATGTTTGTTGAAGGAGCAGTATCAGCAGATATTGGGCAGACAGTCTACTAAAGCTGCAATCACACTGGACTTTTCTCCCCATAGACTTTCATTTATACGCACACGAATGCGTCAGACTGGAAACACAAGCTCGTGCAACAAGTTTCTGGGGTGCGTTTCCCAAACAACGACGTAACTATCATAGTATGATCCATCATTTGAAAAAAAGAACGATGTAACGTTGAAAGTGACGCTGACAATGGAAGTGTGGATCCAAATACAGGTTTATTAGAGAGGTTATGTAAGCAATGGTCAACACAGGGGCAAACAGATGAATATGGGCAATCCAGAGTCGTAGTCAAATACACAGGCAGATGGTCAGAAGGCAGGCAGCAGACAGGGATAAACAGATAAACAAGGCGAGGATCAAAACACGGCAAAGCAAGACAAAGGAAATGCGTTGTAATGTCACTAAACAGTAAGAAAGACTCAGCAATGCGTATGTCAAAGTGAGCCGAATATATTTGTGTAATCAGTCATTGAGCAGCATCAGCTGTGAGAGTGTAATCAGTCAGGAACTGGTTGTGTGTGTGTGGTGCATGACTGGGTTTTGTGGTCCATTATGAGGCAGGATTGTAGTTCGTGTGAGTGTGGATGTTTTGCAGCGATCTGTGGTGGTTAGATTGCTGGTGATCGTGACAGATGACGAGTCAGTGACAGTGACGAGTGTTTCCCAAAACCCGTAGTTTGTCGCAGATCTGTCATTTGAACCACATTAGTTATAATGTAAAACGACCAAAATGAAGCTCTAAACGAGGTGGAGTAACAACTTCTTCAGAAAAGAACCCCATAATTTCTGTGTGCAAATTGTATTGTTTTACACGCACACGCATTAAAAAAAAATCCAATATTAGTTTTAGTAAAAACATGCACTCGTTTTCCATTGAAATATATTTAAACGGCACATATAGGGCCTGTGTTTGCTTTACTAATATTATTGAGAACATTACATATTCTATTCTAAATTAACATACAATAACTTACAAAAGCTAACACGTATTCTAATATCATATATAAATCATATAAATAAATAAATAATGAGGCTATTTATTAAGAAATTGAATTTAATATTTATTATTTATTAGGAAAGGAAAAAAAATCCTCAACGCAGTGGCGCAGTAGGTAGTGCTGTCGCCTCTTAGCAAAAAGGTCGCTGGTTCAATCCTCGGCTGGGTCAGTTGGCATTTCTGTGTGGAGTTTGCATGTTCTCCCTGCGTTCGTGTGGGTTTCCTCCACAAGTCCAAAGACATGCGGTACAGGTGAATTGGGTAGGCTAAATTGTCCGTAGTGTATGAGTGTGTGGATGTTTCCCCAGAGATGGGTTGCAGCTGGAAGGGCATCCGCTGCGTAAAAACATGTTGGATAAGTTGGCGGTTCATTCAGTTGTGGCGACCCCAGATTAATAAAGGGACTAAGCCGAAAAGAAAATGAATGAATGAATAATGATGATGATTACTGTTATTAATAAGTAGGATGTTGTTTATTTATTTTTTTAAAGTTTACTTTTACAATTTGACACATGCAAACCACTGCAGAAGTGTTTTAACCAACAGGCCCATGTCATATACAGTACAGATACTTAATAAGTAACCCCCTATAAATTAAAAGCATTAACGTATGCTATGTTTTTTGTTTTCACAAGCTTTGGAGACATAACATTCCACTTTTAAATAATAGATCACCTATAGCATTCGTCATGAGCCACGGCTGTGTTCAAAATGTCATCAATGTTTTTAAAGTGCACTGCGAAGATTCCTAAAACTGAACTGTAAAAATACTTTGAAAGCAAATTACACCTAAAAGAGATGACTTTAATGCTTTTAAATGTTTAAATGTTAGAATGTTCTGAATGAATAGGGCATAGGGGGGATAACTGGGATTAGAACACAGCCAGGAACTCTGTTTCTAACTACAGCTCCAGAGGTGTAGTTGCAAGCATACAAGTTTGAGACGCAGTTTGCGAATGTTTGTTGGAACAATGGATTTGGGAAATGCCAAATCAACGAACTATGTTTGTAACAACGGAACTTGCAACCTTAGTTGGCTAACGATGGTTTTCGAAAACCCACCCCTGGTCTGCAACTGGCTCATCCCAGATTTTTAAACATGTTTTTACCAGCGCATTTCCCATTTCTTAATCCCATAAAAGAGTTTTTTTTGTCCATGGTTGTGAAAGGTTTACGATCATGAATGAATTAACCCTTATGAACAAATGATGATAATGAAATCTTTTAAAAACAATGGAAGAAGCCTGTGTTGACATTACTTAAGAGTCCGTTCAAGGCTGGATTAGACACAGTAGAACACATTTTCCCATCTGCCTTGCAAGAGAAAACATTTACTGTGATGTAGATGAAGCCTGATTATGCCCAGAGACATGATGCTGAGGGTGCTGAGGATAATCAGTAACTGATTTCTTTTTGTTTACTGTAACTGACAGTAATATACTATAAATATATTTTTATGACTGTATATAATATTGCAGTCCTGTAATGAAATCTAAATTCAGCTTCTCATATTTTATTTTTAAATTTAACTCACTCGTGCTTTCTAGGCAGTGGCGGAATCAGTTTTTCAAAATAAAGTGTTTTCTTTCTGTACATGACTGTGAGGACAAGCAGTTTTGTGGTGCTAGAAATGTAACTAATTAAAAAAACAAAAATTGTGACATTGATGACTCAAAAGGGTGTAGATGTTTAAATAACATATTGTTTCATTTTAAAATATAAAGAAATTGTAAACCTAAGGAGTTTTTCAAGTGAAATGTTTCTGTTAAAAGGGGACCTATGTTGCAAAAATCCCTTTTATAAAGGGTTTATTGGTGTGTAAATACAGTATATCCAGCCTCTAATGGTAAAAATGAACTAATTCTATTTTCTATTGTCTGCAGAAACATTTTGATTGACATTCTCCCTTTGTATTTGTCATCATAGGGAGAAAGCCCCACCCATAAATGTTGATCTCTCACTCATTATTATAAACAGCCCTCAGTAAAGCCTGGTTTATACTCTACGTGTCCGCTAGTTCGCTGTGTTTGCGTAGGTTCGCTTTGAGAGTGCCCAACATGATTTCAGCTGGCGGAGTGCATTATTTTTTTTTTTAACTCGAGCGAGATGTGCGTGTGGCACCGCATTTGATTTGAGTTGAATATGAATCAGTTTGAAGAGATTTTGTCTGAAACAGGAACAGACTGTACAGACACCTTTGTGATCCGTGATCATAGAGATAACCAGATGATCAATAATTCTTGGCTACAAATTGCAACAGCTGTGGTAAAAGAGGAACGTTTTTGTTAAAAAGTTTGGAAAAACCTGAGAGATATGTTTGTTAAAGCCAAAAGAGGCCATGGCAAAAGTGGAGACCGAGGTACACAATAGAGATGCGCGGATCAGCTCAAATGTCACCCGAATCCGCTCCTTCATTCTAATCATCCACCCGCCACCCGCCCGCACATGTTATTTTATCTGATATATATATCTGCACCCGACCCGCACCCGATCGCCACTTTAATAATTCTAATTCTTTGTTTTAAGCATGATAGGTGTAACTTTCTCCGCAATGTCCGGCGGCAGAGTAACAGCTCGTTAATTCATGCTCGAGCAAATGATGAGATGGACAAAAGTACTCGATGCATGCCCTTCTTTTACTTATTTCAGTGTTTTCAGGTTCACAGTGCAAAACAGCTCCCGGGTGGAATTACTGAAGTAAACATAAAACAAAACCGGATAAAACTTTCTTCCTCTAATTCACCGCACGCACAGCACACAGCGAGAGCTCACGTCACACAGCATGCGTGTCGAACTACACTACCCACAATGCCCCTCGCTATGGACTACAACTCCCGTAAAAGCAGTGCTAAAAGCAGCCACACTATTTCCCCTCTCCTGCAACTTAGGTCACAGTGGATCGTTCGTTATTAACAGCAGATTCAGCTTTTACATATACAGGAAAAAGAGAACAAAAACGGCGTCCCTTCAGCCTAAACAGCAGCTATGTTGTGTGTACTTGGCCCTTTTCTTAACACTGTGCAAAAACAGAATAGCATCTACTGTGCCTGGATTCAGGCGATTCCGCCTCGCCTCCAAAACACGGCTGGCTGCACTAAATGAGCGTTCGCGCGAACCGCTTGTTGCAGGAATGCACAAGCTTCTCCTTGCAAGGCGCTGCAGTCGTGTAAATAAGCGATCTTGTTTCTCCCAGAACGATAGCAGATTTCCCTCTGATGACTCCTCTAACTGAAGTTAGCACAGTACTCTTGCACTTCATCCATTATTTTGGGCGTCTCTCATCTTCACATTCTGCGAAGTCCACTCTCTGCTTTTTTGCTGGTCAACTGCTATGACCCGCTACATCCACCCGCGACCCACCCGCAATTAATCATAATGTATTTTTTTATTACCCGACCCGCCCGACCCGCGGATTATCCGCAGCGCCCGCGGATTTAACCGCCATCCGCGCATCACTAGTACACAATTACAGAAATTTATTTTTTCCACCAGTCATAGGTTTTACACTGATATATACTGTATATTACAATTTTAAATTTAAAACAATTTAATAGTTACAAAACTATACACTGTAAAAAAAAAATGCAGGGTTCCACACAATTAATTCATATTGTCCCAACACAAATTTATTAAGTTAACTTAACACTTTTAACAATTTTATGTGGATTGAACATAAAAAATTAAGTTGTCCCAATGAAATCTCAAGAATTGTACTATTTCAGCTCATTTTAAATAAGTAGTTAGAACAAGCAAAAATATAAATACATTTTGGAGCGTAATTAAGGAACAATTTATTTATTTAATAACTGGAAAGGAATATTTGAACCTATCGGTTTACAATCTACTGATGCCCTGTTTTTTTAGGCTTAATTGGTGATAATGGTCAGGAATGTTGGCCATTATTGTCTTTTTAGCATAAGTAGAGGACAGAAACTAGCCAGACAGTAATAAAACATCAGTATTTTTTAGTAAGTGTACTTTTTTTGCTTTTATTCTTGCCATAATAAAAAAATATATTTGTAGAGCAACCCATGTTCTGCTGTCAATAATATTTGAATAAACTTTAATAGTTAAAACTGTCTGAGATATGAACAAAAGCAAGTGATGCATCAAAGTTTGATTTAAATATTGAATGATTATAAAAATCCTGATAATCATTAAAATAATTTATAAAAATAATAAAAACAATAAGTTTAAAAATCTTGAACGATGTTAATGATTATGACGTAGTTCCGGGAACTTTCTACTTCTCTGTTTATCCGTCTGACTTTACGGTCAGTTCTTTTGACCGCCCCCCTGTCGTTTTAAAGAATATCACAATGGCGGACGCAGCAAGTATAAAAGCCTGATTCGTTTCGTGAGGTGTGCACAGTCAGCAGAGGTCCGCGATGTGGCACCAGGTGAAAGTATAAATCCAGCTTAAGAAGCAGCCGTCCGCCATTATGCTGTGTTCACACCAGACGCGTCTTGCACAAATAAATCTTGCTATTCACGTGTAAATAGACTCATGAACATTTTGAGTTTACTCACTTCATTTGCGCGTGAAATTCACTTCACAATAGACATAGATTTGCGTCATGGGGAGGGCTTCTGTCTGCCCAGTGATTCTAGCTTTGTTGCTAAGTGGTTAACATGGATTTTATAGAGTAGCCATGCTTTAAGAAGGCTGAAAAACAGCATAGATTCATTCGGTGCCGTGTCTTGAGTCCACTAGATCCTTTCAGAGGTGCACCCAACTCTGTAAGTTCATCAACTTCTCCAGAAACTATACCTGGATGATGGAGGCTTTCAGCTGTGCTTCCGACTGAGCCGAGCCCAGTTTGATGCACTGTTGTCTGGTGTCGGCAAGAGAATTGTAGCTGCACAAATGAACACTGTATTCTCCATAGACTGCCGTCTTCTGATCCAACGCAATCTCATGGCAATTTGTAACTTTTTGATTTAGTGGCTAATTCGTATGAATTCGTACAATCTAATTTGTACAATTTGCTCATCACCCAATGACGGTTGGGTTGGCTGCCACACCTTTTTAAAATCGTACATTTTCGTAAGACTCAACTCATACGAATTTGTACGAATTAGCCACTAAACTGACAAAACGTAAAATACTTAGGTTTCCTCGTGAGATCAGGCTGTCTGATCCAGTCTGTAGCTCCCCCCAGTAATTTCACAAGCACAAAAGATTCTCTGATGACTGGCGATTTATTGACTGGTTCACCATGAATATGACCAACCAACTCGAAATGCCTTGAGAACTGAATACACACAAAAGTAAACAGAATACAAAGAACATAAATACATAAAAATATACATTCTATTCGTGAATTCTTGAAACAGAGTAAAGGAAACTTTAACAACTTGAGTTTTGTACATGCACTGTCACATACATGTTTTCTGCTATATAACAACAAAATTCACAAACAACACATACAGTATAATATGAGTGAACTTCATTGGCTGCTTAGTACAAACAGAGGAACTTCTTATAGCATCTTGTTATGCTTCTTGAATCTAGATGAAACACAATCAAAGCAGGGAAACACAAATTCTGCTTCACTTGCCATGCGGTGCAGCCATTTTGTCTTCCTGGCTGCTCTGTGTAGTTTTCATAATAAAAGTTTCAACCCTATACAACTCTTTACTTTGTAATTTTAAATTAAAAGTTTTGAACGACGTGTATGAAATAATTAAATAAGAAACACACTGATTCTCAGTCAGTTACACAGTCTTTTGACATTTTTTGTTTGTCACAGAGAGAACGTTAGTCCTGTTTTGAATCTGCCACTATGCTGATGCACAGGCATTTTTAGTTCCGCCCCAATTGAAAAGAGCACAATCTCATTTGAATTTAAAGTGACAGTCACCAAAATGACACAATTTGTATCAAAGCCTAAATAAGTGCATTTTAAAAAATTACTTGTGTGGTATTTTGAGATAAAACTTCACATACACACTTATCAGAGACTTATATTACATCTGATACAAAAGGGGCATAATAGGTTTCCTTTAAGTCTAAGGGCATGTTGTGGTTTTGTGGCCAGACCCAATCTGCATACAGAATGCAGTTTATCTCCCTTAGATTACACTAACAAGTAACACCAAAAATAAAGAAAGTTTTTGTGAAATATGGGTTTTTGAAATTTTAAAGAAGCAGGACGTTTTCTGTGAAGGGCAATATAGCTGTTTATAAAAACAACAGAAGTCTATGTAATGTCCCCATTTAGATAACTAAGTAAATGTGTGTTTTTATGTGAGCGTGTGTACCTATATTTGGTAGTCTGGGACATGTACAAAAGCTTGTTGCAAAAGTTCTGTAACCTGTGTGCTATATTATAGGTAGCTGCAAAAAAATGACTCATCTCTTTCTTATTAACTATGTACCATAAAGATACTCAGTCATGCTATCTATTTGCACATTGTTTTATTATTTTAATGCTGCTGTTTTATTCAGTATTAGTCATTTTAAATAATTAATCATTCATATGTCTCTCTCTCTCTCTCTCTCTCTCTCTGTGTGTGCGCTTGTTTGGGTTGTTTACATGGACAGAAATGTGTATAATGACTTGGGTATGACCTAGGTATTACAGGTGCTTTTTGAGAACATGCCTTATACCAGGGGTGGGCAAACTCGGTCCTGGAGGGCCGGTATCCTGCATAGTTTAGCTCCAACACTAATCAAACACACCTAAACATGCTAATTAGTGTCTTCAAGATCACTAGAAATCTATAAGCAGGTGTGTTTGGTTAGAGTTCCCTGCTGAAAAATCCAGCTTAAACCAGCCTAAGCTGGTTGGCTGGTTTTAGCTGGTCGACCAGCCTGGTTTTAGAGGGGTTTTGGCCATTTCCAGGCTGGTTTCCAGCCATTTCCAGCCTGGTCTTAGCTGGTCAGGCTGGAAAATGACCAGCTTAAACCAGCTAAAACCAGCTTGACCAGCCTGGTTTAAGCTGGACATAGCTGGTTTTGGCTGGTCAAGCTGGTTTTAGCTGGTCAACTCCCAGCCTGACCAGCTAAGACCAGGCTGGAAATGGCTGGAAACCAGTCTGGAAATGGCCAAAACCCCTCTAAAACCAGGCTGGTCGACCAGCTAAAACCAGCCAACCAGCTAAGGCTGGTTTAAGCTGGATTTTTCAGCAGGGTTGGAGCTAAACTGTGCAGGACACCGGCCCTCCAGGACCGAGTTTGCCCACCCCTGCCTTATACAGTATGTCCTAGTAATTAAAAACTCTTAAATATGATATTTAACAGGATCTTTTGACATTCGAAATTTGCCACAGGTTTCCTCTAAGGGTTAGGTTTAGGGGCAGGGGTGGACTGTTGGGCTATATAATAAGTGGTTTTTACTGTATAAAATGCATTACACCAGTTCGTGTGTGCAGATCTGATCTTCCTGAACGACTGGGCTGTGGGTTTACGGCTCAGTCAGGTGAGACTGATATCCTTGATTGACACACACTCCCTGAGGTTGTTCATGTCTGGATGCTGCCATCTGCAGTGTGACATGAACCTGCGCTGACCAGACACAATTATAAAAACTAATCTACAACTGAATCATCATACATTCACAATTAATCAACTACTTTAATTAAGATTCTATGTATATTTATTTACATGTGTTCACTTTTTATTCATGATGTTCATTATTCTTATCAGATTAAAACAACTTACAAATAAACAATCTGCCTTAAAGGGATAGAAAACAAACCTCAACATTTTCTCACCACACTTCAGTGGTTCCAAACCTTTATAAATTAATTTCTTTCTGTTAAACAAAAAGATATTTTGAAGAAAGCTGGGAACCTGTAACTATTGACTTCCATAGTAGGAAAAACAATTCCTATGGAAGTCAATGATTAGAGATTTCCAGCTTTCTGCAAAATATCTTCTTTTGTGTTCAACAGTGGTATGAAACTCAGACAGGTTTGGAAGAGTGAGTAAATGATGACAGACTTTAAATTGTTGTGTGAACAAACCTTTTAACATACCTACAGTTGTGTTATTAAATAGCAATAAATAGTGAATAGAGCAAATATTTTAAATAAAAAATCTGTCAGAGCAAAATACGTCCCAGGAGCTATATTTTTTGCAGTTTTTGTTTTCATGAATCCACCAAAGGCCGCTGTATATGCTTATTCAGATCTCAAATTTCTGTTGTGAGTGCCATACGTGTCTGCTGTACTCACGTAAATCTACCAGAGGCCGCTGTTGACTGACTGATTTACTGACTGACCAATCGATCCCACACCCTCTTTCTTCCCTAAACTCAACAAACAGTGTTTTAAAAAAAAAAATACAGAAAAGAAAAGCCTTCTGATTTTTACCACGTTTTCAGATTTTTACCACAATCTCACCGTTATTTGCTTTGGTTTTTGTTTTACCTGCTTTCTGGAACCGTTCTGAACCAGACTCGAACCTCATTGTCGCAGTCATCTCTGCTCTGCATCTCAAGTCTGCCGATGTACACGTCGAGCTACCGGGCAAACTGGTAACAGTGGAAAAGCCATTCATACGGAGGTATGCAGTCAGCTGGTAACCGAGAAAAGGAGTGTCATACCGCCCCGTAGTGTTCACTTTAAAGATGAAATGCAGCCATACGTAGCTCTTGCTTCATAATTCATGATCTCCGGAAATATATATAGGGCTACATTATCAGAATGAGCCTATGTTGGATTACACCATAAATCAACTTACTGACATGATCTTGCCAAACTGGTTGTCAATTTTATGTGTTTTTATATCCAAATTTTGAATGAAAGTATAGGCAAAGAAACGACGAAAGTCAATGCTTCTTTGATTCATTAGCTATATATATATATATATAAATTTATTTAATTAATTTATATATAAATTTTTTTTTTTTTTTTTTTTTTACATCAGTTACCTGTAACCATTAACTTCCACAGGAAAAACAAATACTATGTCAATGTAAGTCAATGGTTACAGGTTTCCAGCTTTCTTCAAAATATCCTCTTTTGTGTTCAACAGAAGGAAAAAAAGACAAACCGATTTGGAACAAGTAAAGGTTGAGTAAATGATGACAATTTTCATTTTTTGCGTAAACTATCCATTTAAAAAGAAAAAAATTCAAACCAAATTGTTTGTTTTAAAGGGAGATGCTAATAGTCTAATCCTATTTAATGATTTATGTTTAGCTAGTGCTCCCCCCAGCAGACTCGGAGATTGGCTGTATTTATACAGTATGCAGCGTATTTAATCATTTTAATATTAAAAAAGAGTCAATCAAGATAGTTACAACAATTTAGTTGACATGGAAAGCCAGCTTTTTAACTTACTTTCTTTACTGGCTTATTACTTTACATTTAATAGTTTCCTTTAAACATCAATCAGCCATTATTTTTGATTGTCACATTCGTGCATGCTTGTTTTAAACCAAACTATTAGGAGTCTGTCTTCTGTTGTCGCTATTATATACTAGTAGTTACCCTTTTAAATCGCATATTGTTACGCGATTTACTGTATGAGTAGTCTTTGCCTCATCGTTTTTAGTGTTTTATATATATAGTAGTGTCGTTCCCTGTAGAGGTAGGCATGATTAAGACATGTGAAATACTGTTTAACAGGGGACATGAATACACATAAATTATGGAAGTTTAATCAGAAAAACAAGTGAGTATACCGAGGGTATACACAATTATTGGTTCTCAGAAGTGGTAATACCCAAACAGCTCATGGAAAAAAGTAAGCATACTGAGTATACGTGCGTATAGCAAGGACTACACCACTGTTGCCAATGAACGTCTTGCTGACAGCTGAGCTTAATCAAGATTGGCTGATATTTAGGCCCAAAATTCTACCCCTTAGCCCTTCCCCTTCCCCCTACCCCTCGTTTCATTCATGTGAAGGGGTAGTTGTTGCCCAATTCTCTTTAGCTTGAAGGCGTAGGGCTAAGGGGAAGGGGTACACACCCCTTCGAACGAAGATTTTCAGGACCACACTGGAAACCAAGGGGTAAGAAAATTTCCCAGAATACACCAGCAACAGCGGCAGTTTCACTGCACCCGGAAGTAAGGAGATCCACAATTTGGTATTTTTTTGTTATTATTACGAATTTTTACAACAAACAAACACATGTTTTAATATATTTATAACCGCGTCCATGTTTTACCGTCATGCTTGTATATAAAAAAAAAAATTCACAATCTATAATCTCTAATAATAACACCTGTACAGCAGTCCCACTACATTCTGACACTCGATGATACTCGAATAGCCTGTCGGAAAAATCTAGTGGCTGAGAATGAGCTTTTTACAGTGTCTGCTATAATGTTAATGTTGTTTTTGGTGTGTTTACATAGATGAAAATGGGCACTGTGTAAATGCGCGGTATGGTTACGATCTTATTGTCACATTAGATCGTTATGATAACATAATATATGCCTTCAGTGATTTCCTGAAGATAAACACCAAAAAATAACACAACAGGAATAACTACAGCAGTCGCCATCGTCTGATCTCATATGAAGCAAGAGATTGTGATGACAAATGATGACGTGTGCAGGTGCTGTAGTGCTGTTCCAATTCTTAGGGGTAAATTTTGAAGCCCTTCCCCTTCACACTCGTTTTTAAGGGCCATGGGGAAGGATTAGGGGTACAAAAATAGAATTGGGATTGGGCCTTAGATAACTCAGTCAGTTCATCTTAATACAACCAGTTCACTGAACCTTTAAACTACAATGCACAATAAAAACTCACCGGTATTAGAGTGAAGTAAAATACTTTTATTTAATCAATTTAAACTGTTGTGTTTTACAGTGCATGCTTTACATTCGTATAAAGTTAGCAAACAAGTAGTCCCAAGTCAGAGTTTGGGTAATGTGTGTAAATTAAGAAAGACAGAAAAAGTTGAAATGATTAAAAACCCATTATGTTCATGGACATCACATACCGAGATTCAAATCACTAATATGTGGATAAACAAATGCTTCTTTAAACATAATAATTTATTCATTTTCCTTTGGCTTAGTCCCTTTATTCGGTCACACTTTATTTTGACGGTCCGTTTGTTGAATTTAAGTTACATTGCAACTAATTATCATTAGATTATAAGTAGACTGTTAGGTTGGGGTTGGGGTTAGGGTTAGCGTAAGTTGACATGTAATTGCAAAGTTTCTTATAGTCAGTTAAATGTCTGTTGAAGGACTGTTAAATGTCAGTGTCAACAGATATTAAGTAGACAATCTACTAATACTCAAATGGACCATCAAAATAAAGTGTTACACTTTATTCATCAGGGCTCGCCACAAGCAGAATGAACTGCCAACTTCTCCAGCATATGTTTTACACAGCGGATGCCCTTCCACCTGCAACCCAGTACTGGGAAACATCTATGCACACTCATCCACACACATACATTATGGCCAATTTAGTTTAATCAATTCACCTGTACTGCATTGGACTGCATTTTTACTACTCTTTGGACTCTGGGGAAAAGCAGAGCACCCGGAGGAAACCCACACCGCACTGGGAAAACATGCAAACTCCACACAGAAATGCCAACTGACCCAGCTGGGGCTCGAACCAGCGACTTTCTTGCTATGAGGCGACAGTGCTACCAATTGAGCCATCATGTCGCCCTTAAACATAATAATCTGTATCATTAATAATAATGTTATCATCACTACTAATTATTGCTCCAGGAATCCACAGGTTATACAATTCATCCTTATTCCAGATTTTCAACTTTTGGGGTTTGCAAATATTTGTTGTGGTGATAATGACAACACAGATGATGTAAATTATGTCAATGAACAAAAAAAACGAGAAACAGATTGTGTCCAAGCGGTCAACAAAAGCTTCGTTGCTGATTGCCTCTTGTTCCTTTTGGTCCACCCTTTCCAGAAACTGCACTATTTTCTGGATGGAAGCCGTCTCTGTTTCACTTGGGGTTTTTGTCACAATCGCACCAGCATCTGCTAATGGAGACCATATGCTTGAACACTATTCCGAGTCTGTTTGAATGTCTGAACTTTTTTATGTTTGCATTATTTTGTATTCTTTTACCTTCATCTTGATCCAGATGGGAATTTTGTCTTTTCTTTTTCTTCAAACATTTGGAATTTAGGATGCTGTCAGCAGTCGTCAGATGTGTCAGCACTATAGACATCACCATGCTCAGCACCAGATTAACCAGACAGAAGCAGAAGTGATAATCTTTAAAGCAATAGCCAGATTACAATTTAGTATACATTTGTGTGAAAAAAAAAAATCATGTTTTTTGTTGCACCAGCCAACCAGAGGAGTACCTCAGGGTTCAGTACTAGTTAGGGATGCACCGATCTCCACACTTGGATTCGATATCAATTCGATACCACATATTTTTGCTGGATCGGGTATTGGCCAGTTGGTACCAATCCAAATCCAATCTTCGCGTCCCAATTTTCGATTCCAATTTTCACAAAGAGTGTGGGGTTGGGTGGGGGTGGTTGGACGGTACCGATTTTTCTTCTTTCTACAAAAAGTGTGTGTGTGTGGGGGGGTGGGGGTGGGGGTGATTTGTAGAAATTTCAAACTATTTCAAAAACTCTTTCTTCGCATTGTCATTGTGGGGTATTGTGTGTAGAATTTTGAGTAAATAAATTAATTTAATCCATTTAAAAATAGGCTGTAACATAAAAAATGTGGGAAAAGTGTAGCGCTATGAATACTTTCCGGATGCACTGTAAGTCCATGAAACCATAGGGTGAATTTAGAATGGTGCTTGTGAGGTCTTGTTTTTAGCTGCTATGCCACCTCAGAGATGTATAAAGTACTAGAGACCCAGACTTAAGTAAAAGTACAAGTGCTCTATCAAAAAAGTGACTTGAGTAGAAGTTGAAGTGCTCTTTAAGCACAATACTTAAGTGGAAGTACTAAAGTATTCAACAATTTTTGTACTTAAGTATTGCAAGTAGTTTATTTAAAAATTTACTACTCAAGTACTGAAAGTAAAAGTACAAGTATTGCGTTATGTAGTTATTTTTAAAAAACAGATTGTTTTGTTTATTTTAAATATCTTTTTTGGGGCACAGGATTAAGCAGAACAAAAAGAACCATGGTTTACGATTTATAATATATATATATATATATATATATATATATATATATATATATATATATATATATATATATATATATATATGTAATGGGTCAAAAACACCATTCAGCATGACAGCCTTTATGATAGACTGTTAACGTTATGTGAACATTGCAGCATGATATGAACCGCGGGTAGCTAACGGTAGTTAACTTATCTAGCTCTTATGAATAGCTCAAACTGCTGTTTTGTGTATAATATTATCTTTAACTTGACATGTTTCTTCAAATCCGACAGTAGAGTATGCACTTCATTCTATATGAACTGTCTTTCACTCCGACAAATTCAAACATTGGTTCTAAATAGGGTCACAGTGGTCTTTTTCCTCATCGCCACGAACAGTTGAAAGTGAAGGAGTTGAAGGTGGAATTTCTGGGTTTTCCATGTCTAAAACAAACTAAAGTGCTCGTGCGTCTGATCAATGAATGATTGATTCGTAACATTTTTATAATTGTAACGAGTAAATTTGCAGCACATAAAAAATCTACTGGAGTAAAAGTATTAAGCTCATCGAAAATATGTACTGAAGTAAAAGTAGAAGTAGGAAAAAAAACAACACTCCAGTAGAGTACAGATACAACCTTTTTGTACTTAAGTACAGTAGTGAAGTAGTTCTACTTCGTTACTATACATCTCTGCCTCAGTGTACACTTCAGATGAGCCCACACTGAAAACTCAGAGCAGACTTCTAACCAGTCAGTCAAAGCAGCATTGAATCATGAAAATGTGGACTCAAATAACAACCACAAGAGTTTAGTGTACCATTTGAGATTTGGCTGTAAAGATTTTAACTTCAACTTTAATTAAAGACTTCTGTTCCAGTTAAACAAGGTTTTTATGAGTGCTTAAAACTTCTAGGAGTGGTGTTATATTATCTGTAAACCCTAGAGTCAAAATCCAGAAGCATGTCATCACAGGATGTGTTTGAAATGTATATATTGTTTGACAATATTTACTCTGAAAAAATAATACACCAAGTATTGCTGGTTGCAACTTATTTCATAGCAATGTTTAATATGAACTTGTGGTTGATCACTCACTCAAAATGTGTTTAAGTATACAAGAAGGTATTGTTTTTCAATTACCCATGGCAACAGTGAAAGGTGTGCATGAGGCATGTTGCCTTGTTTTTTTTTACTTACGGAGGAGAGGGCTGCATGCCCCACCACTGGACAGACGATCATTGAGGATGAGGAGAAACATGGTAAAGCTCAAGAC
Source organism: Danio kyathit (assembly GCA_903798195.1). Lineage (NCBI taxonomy): Eukaryota > Metazoa > Chordata > Actinopteri > Cypriniformes > Danionidae > Danio > Danio kyathit. The sequence goes on along the minus strand of LR812521.1, from coordinate 71,430,789 downwards.
CAAGGTGACCTTGAGGTTGTTGCGATCTCCTCCTGTAATGGGCAGAGAAAAGCTCACGAGGTCTGCCAGCATTATTAGTATACTGGGAAGGATCAGGGTCACAACAGCACTGAAAGGATTGATGGATAAAGTCACCTGTTAACAGATCAGGGGAAAGAATATCTTAATTGAACTTATACACATACACAGATGGATATCATTACTGAATTAGAATATAATGTTTTGTTGTACTATTTGAATAAAAGGCAGCGTATAAGAAACTTCTAGAGTTAAACAAGCCCAGTTGGGATTGCTTGCAGCAATGTTTTTAGGCATGCCAAAGATGCCACCAGCTGTAGGGGCACCAATGAGGGGACACAAATAATTCTGCTAAAATGTTATTTAACATAAGTAACCCTATGATGCAAACTTTAAAGGGCCATGAAACCCTCTGTCTCAGCAGGGTGTTTTCACACCTCTAGTTTGGAAAAAGTCAGTAAAGTGGGTGTGTTCAGCTCTGTTTAGGTGGGAGTGTCGGGGGAGGGAAGGATTTGCAAATATGGGAGTTTCCGTTTGGGCACGCAGACGCAGGGGAGAAAGACAGTGACTGTGTTTACATGGACATCAATAATCGAATTACTTGCCAAATTATTAATTTGCAATTTAACTGCAGTTTGGCACTTTCACTTTTTATTCAGGAACATTTCCTGCATGTCGCCCATGACAAACGACATATTGAAAGTGAGGAACTGCTGGAGAGTGGAGTTTTAATGGTATGTTTGATACCGCACGGCGAATGGGAGAAAAAAATCCTCCGCATTTCTCTGTAACTTATGCACTGGGTAGGTAGCGTCAGAAAGCCGTGTGTGTCTAGACTATCCTGTCTCAAAATGCGACGAAAATTCTACACAACGGTCAATAATTGATTGCTGTGTTTACACTCGGAGAGCAGCATTTACAGCGAATCTTTCAGTCTATAATATTGTACTATAATATTGCATTGATATTAACGTACTGTAAACTTAGTAACTAAATAATTTTGACTGAGGTATGTCTTTAAAAACTGAAATACAAAGTAACTTTTCCATCTGAATGAACAAACAAAGGGCACTGATCGCTCACTTACCAAATCTGTTGCGACAGGACGATGGAACTGGAACTGTGTCTTTTTTTAAAAGGAGACGAGCTGCAAATCCGCATTTCATAATTTCCAGATGTGAAAAGCTCTCGGGTAAAAAATGTTCCTTACAAACGCGTTTCTGTCGCGTGCACTGTAATCCACATGAGTCCAGCTGCGTTCTCACAGCGGGAAAATGCGAACAAAACTTTCGTCGTAGCACAATAATAAACGCAGCACACTAATAAATGCAACACTGACGACCCGTGTCTCCAAATTCTTGTTCTTTCACTTGTTTTAGAAACACAACGTGGCGTCTCTCTGTCGTCTGAACACTGTAACAGGTAAAACCTCTCCGAAGTCTCTCTGTAGTCTCCGAAGCTATCATGCATATTAATGAAGTTGCACGTCATACACAATAGAGCGCGCTGATTGGTTTGAACCAAGTCTTTCTCATGAATTAATGCAGCACCCTCAGAGACGTCACGATTTACTCGGAGGTACAGACAGCCACTCTCCATGCTGGATTTCACGCAAGTATCTCATGGCCGTGACGCAGCTTCAAAATTCGTTTCAAACCGGAACAACGACTTTGCTCAAAATAACGCAAAAACAACCGATTTTCACTTTTTAGTGCAATATATGTGTCCTAATAGTGTTTATAGCAGCGTGGGACACATATATGACTGTCAACAGCTCAAAACATGTGTTTTGGTGTTTTGTGACCCTTTAAACACATTTTTATTTAGTTTGCATTGTTTTATGACACACACTTATTTAAAGTATAACACATTGTTTCAGTTGACCTGCTTATGGCATCTGCCTGGATACTGATTTTCCAGTTTTATTTAAAAACTGTCAGCCTGTGTCTCTCTGAGCTTGGTGACCTGTTATGTACAAATTATCTTCATTCAAATCATTGGCAGTTTTTTTCAGTAGAGACAGTTAACAATCTTTTGTCTAGTTTTCAATTTGTCACAAATAGCAAGTGCATTTAAAAACTGCAGGGGGTCGCGGGAACATGCGCACTTGCTTTAGTGGAAACCACTGCCTTAAACGAATTCTGTAATATAATCTAGAATAAATAAGGGGATCAAGTCCATAGTTACCGAGAGATATCTGAGGTACTGAAAATCTGAATCTGTAGTTATTGCCACTTTCAAAGCATTCCATTCACCACTCTGAGTATTTCCAGACATAGATATGTTATTTGAGTGTTGAAGTATAAGCCCAAAACCTAAATCAACACATACAAGAATATTTAGTGTTTTTAGTTTGTTTTATCATTCAATTATAAATATATCTTATAAATATATAAATACAATTATAAATATATAAATACAATTATAAATATATAAATACAATTATATATTAAAAATAAATAAATAAATAAATAAATATATATTTATATATATACACAGTTGAAGTCAGAATTATTAGCCCCCCTGTTTTTTTTTTCAAGAAGATTTTTTTCAACACATTTGTAAACATAATAGTTTTAATAACTCATTTCTAATAACTGAATTATTTTATCTTTGCCATGATGACAGTAAATAATATTTGACTAGATATTTATCAAGACACTTCTATACAGCTTAAAGTGACATTTAAAGGCTTAACTAGGTTAATTAAGTTTACTAGGCAATTTAGGGTAATTAGGCAAGTTATTGTATAACAATGGTTTGTTCTGTAGACTATCGAAAAAATTTCGATAAAAGCTTAAAGGGGCTAATAATTTTTACTTTAAAATGGCTTTTAAAAAATTTAAAACTGCTTTTATTTTAGCCGAAATAAAACAAATAAGACTTTCTCCAGTAGAAAAAATATGATCAGATATACTGTGAAAATGTCCTTGCTCTGTTAAACATCATTTAGGAAATATTTAAAAAAGAAAAAAAATCAAAGGTGGGCTAATAATTCTGACTTCAACTGTTTATCTTTCAAGGATGTCAAGGAAGAACATCTCTGGATAAAAAACAACATTGGAAATGGATTCACAAAAAAGGTAAACTTACTGCTTTTATTCCATCCGTTGATGGCCACAGGACAATCCCCTGTCACAAAGGGGTATGTGAAAAGGTTGATATCACAACTCACTGTTATGAACAAGATAACAGCATGGTCCACAATTCCTTCAGTGGTGACTAGTACATCTTCTGTCAGTGGCTTCATGGTTACATATATCCTGATTGTTTAAAGAGAGAACACAACCCACCGGTTTCACAAACAAGGTTTAAGGCTAGTCAAGATTAAATTGCATGTTTGAGCTGTCTCAACTCACAATAACTTGCAGTGAGATGTCTTAAAATACATCGGTATCTTTTTTTGTCTCCAGGTGCACACCAGTAATACATTTTTCTAAGGCCATTTTTATAAGTTTGGCTTAACTAGCCTAATTTAACTAAGGCCTAGTCCTGGCTTAATCTAAGCCCTGTTTGTGAAACTGGGCCAACATTGCTTAGCTTAGACTATTAAACTGAACTGAAACAGTTTTTAATAAACTAGAATTACAACACATTCTACCACTACTCTACTGCCTGTTTGATATGCTGACCCATAAACTGAAATGTTGTTAAGACCTTTTATCCTTTTCCTGTTTATCCATCTAAAGCAGTTTTGACACAATCTAGATGGCACATCTATTGCTATAGAAATAAAGGTGACTTGTCTTGGATGTGTTGGACTTGCCAGACCAAACTGACCACTGAGTGGCATGGTACGGTATGGTTTGCTACGCTTTTATGGTCGTTTCTACTGTCAAAAGGTAAACTGTATTGTAACATTTTTTGGGTATACGCTTACCTAACACAACAAAAGGGTACCAAAAGGCAGAGCTAAACACGCAGGTTTACAGAGAAACGTCACTAGTGCATGCAACAAGCCAGGAGAATGAATAAAAAGCAAGCGCCATTTTTAAATACACAGCTGAAACATTACACAGTTTTACTTTCTTTAGAGATTTGCAAGCGCTTGCTGCGCATTGATATTTAAAATAAGATACTTGAGCTGATGATAATAACATTTTTTTAACCCACTGGTTTTCAAACTTTTTTCACCAAGTACCACCTCAGAAAAAAAATGTCTCACCAAGTACCACCATAATAACGGGTATTGAAGTACAGTATCTTAGTAGGCCTAATTAAGTAGCTACAGCACTGCACAGTTCAAAAACCAGGTAGATTAATTACTATTATTAAGAATAGGTATTATTGTCCGCCACTTTAAACATTATGAATAGTTTGAACATTAATAAATAGTCTACAGAACAAATCATCATTATACAATAACTTGCCTAATTACCCTAACCTGCCTAGTTAACCTAATTAACCTAGTTAAAGGTGCTGTATGTAAGTATTTGATTCTTCTAAAGCATAAAAATACCATAATATGTTTGCAGATATTTAAGAAACATCCCAAGTGAACATACTTGTTTAACTGAAAAACAATGCTGAAGTCAGATATTCTGCTTTGAAAATGGTTTTTCCGTGCCGGAACGCTGTCTTTGTTTAGGTAAAGTTAACCTGCAGAATGCCAGTTTAGCCAATTATAATTCAGCACTCCGGGTTGCCTTGTTGGAAAACAGAGTATTTCATTCATTCATTCAGAAAGGCTCTGAAAGCATGCGCCCGTGACCGAAATGGACAGTATCAGACGTCGAAATGAGACAGATTCAGTTCCACATGAGGTTATTAATTAGCAAATGATATAAATATTACGAACGTAAACATTAGGTGAGCAGATTACATTGTAATCTTGTGTCCTAACAACAGTTTGACTCTTTGCACCAGACGAAACACGACAAAAATGTAAATACAGCCTTTCAGAAGCACAGAATATGCACTCACTCACGAAACGGTAAGGTTTAGAATCCATTCAAACTCACATTGTTAGCATTTAGCACTGAATAAAACACACGAGGCTTACCTGAGGTGCACTGTCATAGGTTTCACATGTTGAGCTGTGAGAAATAGAAACCATTTCTAATATCTCAATTCGAGGTGTTGGTTAGAACTAAAACTCCTTTTAATATGGAACATAATTCCTTCTACCCGCGTGTCGTTGATTTATTTAGAACACGGTTTAAATCACTCGTTCCTGTGTTTAAATCACTCGCTCCTGTACTCAATCTCTGGCATCCCTCGCGTGTTTTTATTTTGATCTAGGAGTGCAATACCCAGTTCAACCACTGGGTGTCAAACTTACATACTGCACCTTTAAGCCTTTAAATGTCACTTTAAGCTGTATAGAAGCGTCTTGAAAAATATCTAGTCAAATATTATTTACTGTCATCATGGCAAAGATAAAATAAATCAGTTATTAGAAATGAGTTATTAAAACTATTATGTTTAGAAATGTGTGGAAAAAATATTCTCTCTGTTAAACAGAAATTGGGGAAAAGCATAAACAGCGTGACTAATAATTCTGACGTCAACTGTATATAAATCATTTGTTTGCAAGTGCTGCTCATACGATATGTGAACTTCAAGAGAAGTTGAGAATGATGTCAACTGCAACTTTTTTTGTTGTACACCACGCCTACCAAAAGAGTACTATTAGTACCATTTGGCAGTGGAGACAAACCGACCATATCGTACTGTACTCAGTAGACACGAGGCAATACAGTCAGAGGAGGAGCATCTAAATCTAGCACTGCTTCCAATATTAACAATCTCAATTTAGAGGTTGATCTTTCAAAGCACACATTCGATTGCATCATCGTGGCACAGCTTGTCCCAATCTGAAGGCTTATTCAGAAGCAGCCTCAGAATGCATATTTAATTTCTCAGGTAATATAGGATAAACCCATTGGTTGCTTCAAGACCTAGAATATGCCAAAATTCATTGCACACTGATGATGGTGGTGTTTGTTCCATGTTATACTTTTAAAGAGTTCACACTTAGCTGATGATTGATTATAAGTAAGTTTGGCATGCTGTCCCGGAAGAGAGCCCTGTGCTGTTTGCAGGGCGAGAGGGGAGCTTTGAGCGCACATAGATCTCGAGAATTCCCCCTTTTTGATAAGAGCTGATGACAGAAAATGATTGCTATGAAGAGATATGCTGCTGGATGAGAGTTTGACTGTGGTGCTAAATTTAGATTGATCAATTAACTTGTAGTGCATGTTTTTGGAATGTGGGAGGAAACCGGAGAACCAGGGGGAAACCCACGTGAGCACGGAAAGAACATGCTAACTTCGCACTGAAATGACAGCCGGCCTGTTAAAGGACTAGAACCGGTGACGTTCTTGCTGTGAGGCAATAGTGTAATCACTGGGCCACCGTGCCACCCTATGAAGGGAAAGGTGGAGGAGTAGGGGTGGAAGGGGGGATTCTTCAAATCGAAGATGACTGTAGTAAGAAACCCTGGCTCTTTATGGTGGGTTAGGAATCGTCTGATTGGTGGATCATACATAGTTAATGCAGAACCAGCCGTGTTCAATCATAATCATGTGATCCTTTCGAAATTAGTTTATAAATAAACTTCACTTAAATGGAAGTATTGATTTTCAGTTTACTCATATCTACACTGTATTCCCAAATAGTTGACTTTACTACAAAATTGCATGGAGACATGTTGCATTAAACTAATCCGTTTGTAAACAAAGTGAAAATAAACAGCCCTAGTTGAATTAATATCCTAATTTCCAATGTTGTGTCCAACTAATGTCTTTTAGATGTCTTTAAAACGACGAGTTTTGGATTTAAAATCTTTTATAGTCTTATTTGGACTTCAGTCACAGCCATAGATAAAATAGACTGAAATGAAACACATTGAATCTCTCAAAATCTCAGCAAAGGATCATTAAACAACTCTACAAACTGCATCAGCAGCTTCACATATTACCAACCTGTTTGACTTTATTTCTAACAAACCTACCTCAGTACTCAGTTAGAGTTTATATTTGGTAGATGTGTTATGGCAAGATTGCAAAATATTTGAGCAGTTTTACATTACTGAATTTTGTTGAGGATTTTAATCTTGTATTGTGATCGTAATGTTGTGTAGATTTCACTGAACTCGTAAAACAAAAACAAAAAACAATCTGTATATTGAGAGGCAGTAGTGCATGGTAAGATGTTAAAAAATACACCATTATTATTTAAGGTTAAAAATCACTGACAAGGTGAAAAGACAAACGAAAAAAGAGGCTGGAAGCGTTTTATGATGGCGCTTTATTTAATCTACTAAATAGTCCGAAATTATTTTGATTGTTTAATGTTTTTAGCTACTTCAAGCGTTTCAATCGCAATAATGGGAGAGACAGCACAGCTGCTAATTCTAGCTCTCCTAGCAGCATGGTCTATAACTGGCTTCTGCAGCCAGGGGTTTGAAGAATAACATGCATTATTATTCATTTATTCATTCATTCATTTTCCTTTCGGCTTATTCCCTTTATTAATCCGCCACTGCCGAATGAACCGCCAACTTATCCAGCACGTGTTTTTACGCAGCGGATGCCGTTCCAGCTGCAACCCATCTCTGGGAAACCTCCATACACACTTATACATATACATATATATATACGTATACATATACACGATGTCCCACCGCAAATCAGTAGTGATGACTTCATGAATTTTTTCAGTGATAAAATAGAAGGCTTTAGACAGAAAATAGAAGATGTTAAACTTTCTGCACCGCCTTATACTCCAGATCCAGTAAACATTCAACTGAATCAAAATAACCTACAATGCTTCAAAATCATAGAACAGGAAGAGCTAGATAAAGTTATAAATAGTTCTAAACCAGCTTCATGTATGTTAGATCCAATTCCAACAAAATTACTGAAAGAACTGATACCTGTTATAGGAGAACCTCTCCTTAATGTTATTAACTCTTCTTTATCTTTAGGCCATGTTCCAAATCCTTACAAGCTAGCTGTTATTAAACCTATTATTAAGAAACCACAACTGGACCCGAGCAACTTAGCTAATTATAGGCCTATCTCAAATCTTCCATTTATGTCTAAAATACTAGAAAAAGTTGTTTCTACCCAATTATGCTCCTTTCTGCAGACAAACAACATTTTTGAAGTGTTTCAGTCAGGTTTTAGGCCTCATCACAGTACAGAAACCGCATTAGTAAAAATAACCAACGATTTACTCTTAGCTGCTGACCAAGGGTGCGTCTCACTTTTAGTTTTACTCGATCTTAGCGCCGCATTTGACACCATTGACCACAATATTCTCATTGACCGCTTAAATTCTACAGGTGTCCAAGGTCAGGCCCTTCAATGGTTTAGGTCATACTTAGCCGATCGTTACCAGTTTGTGAATATTAATGGACAGCTTTCACAAGTCAGGCCAGTAAAGTACGGGGTCCCTCAAGGATCAGTTTTAGGCCCTTTGCTGTTAACAATATACATGCTTCCCCTTGGGGACATTATTAGAAAACACGGGATCAACTTTCACTGCTATGCAGACGATACTCAATTATACATTTCAACTAAACCTGATGAGATGTCTGAACTGTCTAAGATAATTGAGTGTATTAAAGATATTAAAGACTGGATGACCAACAATTTTCTTCTCTTAAACTCAGACAAAACAGAATTATTACTTATTGGGCCTAAATCCTGTACACAGCAGTTCTCACAACTCGACCTGCAACTAGAGGGATACAAAGTTAGCGTTAGCTCTACTATAAAAGATCTGGGTGTCATATTAGACAGCAATTTAACTTTCGAAAATCATTTATTGAATGTCACAAAAACTGCTTTCTTTCATCTGAGAAATATTGCTAAATTGCGAAGTATGCTATCTATATCAGATGCAGAAAAGCTAGTTCATGCTTTCATGACTTCTAGGCTGGACTACTGTAATGCTTTGTTTGCTGGCTGCCCAGCATCCTCTATTAACAAACTTCAGCTAGTACAAAATGCAGCCGCCAGAGTTCTTACCAGGTCTAGAAAATATGATCATATCACCCCAATTTTATCCTCCTTACACTGGCTGCCTGTTAAGTTTCGTATTGAATTTAAAATATTACTCCTTACCTATAAAGCTTTAAATAATCTAGCTCCTGTTTATCTAACCAACCTCCTGTCTCGCTACAACCCAACCCGCTCTTTAAGATCTCAAAACTCAGGGCTTCTAGTAGTACCTAGAATATCAAAGTCGAGTAAAGGAGGTCGAGCCTTCTCATTTATGGCCCCTAAACTCTGGAATAGCCTTCCTGATAATGTCCGAGGCTCAGACACACTCTCGCTCTTCAAAACTAGATTAAAGACTTATCTTTTTAGCAAAGCATACACTCAATGCATTACATAGCGGTTTGACGCATGATGTGCCCCACGCAGCATTTTGCTTCTTGTTTTTATACACTATGAACAGCAGCTACGCTAATTATTCTCCTTATTCTGTATTTCCATCTGGGGGTACTCATCCCGAGGCCCTCAGACTATCCAGCGCCACTGATGCGATCCAAGACCAGCGACGAGATGATCCCAAGGTTTTCTGGACCAGGCCGTATCCTGAGCAACTGCTGTGGTGGTCATCGTAGAGTGAGAGCATGAGACTGATTCCTGTGATGCTCCAAGGACAGACGAGTCTTCGCCGAGGTCTACCTTGCTGCGCCTAGACTGCAGCTCTGCACAAGACGTTTGGCCATAGGAGAAATGGTCGTGCCCAACTGAGCCAGGTTTCTCTCGAGGTTTTTTAAATCTTCACTTTCGCCAATTGGTGAAGTTTTTTCCTCGCCGCTGTCGCCACTGGCTTGCATGGTTCGGGATCTGTAGAGCTGCGCATCGATGGAATTGCTCTTCAGTGTTTGGACTCTCAGTAGTGATTATTAAACCACACTGAACTGAGCTAAACTGAACTGAACTTAATCTCTGAAAATTTAACTGACACTGTTTCAATTCACTATAATCTTCAATGTGAAGCTGCTTTGACACAATCTACATTGTATAAGCGCTATACAAATAAAGATGAATTGAATTGAATTATTCACACTCATACACTACAGACAATTTAGCCTACCCAATTCACCTGTACTGCATGTCTTTGGACTGTGGGGGAAATCGGAGCACCCGGAGAAAACCCACGCAAACGCAGGGAGAACATGCAAACTCCACACAGAAATGCCAACTGACCCAGCCGAGGCTCGTACCAGCGACCTTCTTGCTGTGAGGCGACAGCACTACCTACTGCGCCATCCCATGCATGATTATCTTAAACAAAATTTTGATTCTGAGCTTATGCTCTTAGAGCATTTGATTTTGCCGCTGTCAAACTGGACAAAATCGATGCAGCAAGTGTCTCTACACAACCTTCCAAGTTATTTCAATTGGTGACAAACAGATCAGATGGATTACAAAAACTGATTGTGGAAAACTCATGGATAATCAAATTCATGGGAGTTAAGAGTTAATTTTATTGACTCGCTCACAAAGATAGAAATAATTAATTCCACTGGCTTATTTGGAAACACACTCGTCGAGGGAATTTGAGAATCCACAGAATTCCAGAGAAGGAAAAAGAAATTAAGATTTAGAAGATTATTGTCGCGTGTCAATGCATTATTCCTCAGTTTAAGAATAAATTTCCTGATGTCATTGATCTGGCGCATCATCTTGGCTGTGTTCACCCACACAGCAAGGGCAGTAGAATTATCTTTTGATATACATTGCGCTTTTACCGAGATACTGTTTGGCGTGCCTCGAAAGATGCTTACTTTCTGATAGAAAACTTTCTAAAAAATCACGAAGAGTGAAGTTGTGGCCAACAATTGTCAAAGCTTAAAAAGAGAACAAACAAGCTCATTGGAAAACGCGCTTTTGTAAAGGATGAGAACACACAGAATGAGGTGGTGGTAGGGTATAATGTGGTCAGGAACAATTACACGATGCAGAGAGCCAAGAACTGGTAAAGAGTATCCTCATGTAAATATCTGTGTGGCTTCATATCTAAATATATATGGGCTGTATTGGATAAATTACTTTTCTTCTCGATGTTAAACCTGAATACTGAATGCAGTTGAGGGAAAAGGATTTTGAGTTCACTTACGCATTGTCCAAAACAAGCCCAGGAGTCCAGATTTTGTCAACCGGCAATAGAACTGTTGAAATATTAGATGTATTTTTATCCCATCCGACTTCAGGATCTTTCCACCGCTAGTGGGAAAAGAAAATATTCTGACCAAAACATTTTGACCATAGTAAAATCAATCATCAATTCCAACATCTATTAGGAAATCAAGACTGGTGCTTTATAAACAGTTTCTGATAATTTTTTTACATGAAAAACGTGTGTTCTTACCATGTTTACTGTAACTCGGCAGCTCAATTGCATTTCCTTTGTATCCTAAACATGATGGCAATGTAAAAAAATATTGCATTATTATGAAAATATGAATAGAATTTACCTCAAATTTAAATAAGACAAAACTGGAAATGAAACGTCATATAGAACAAAAATGAATGAGTAATTCTCAAAGATTTGAGTTCGCATAATTCCAGTCATACACAAGTTGTAAACAGGAGACTTTGAATTTGGTCACATTTTATTGAAGACTGACATTTTTGATAATATAGTTGCGATTATGAACATGAAAATGTTACTTACTGCCAAGTTATTATTTACAGACAGTGTAGTTTAAAGGGTTAATAATGCTATTTCAGATGAATTGTTTTGTTTTTTTAAGCATGAAAAAAAATCTTTACTTACAAAAGACAGTGTCTCATACTTCATCGAAATGATGTTTACAGTGACAGAAGAGCTGTTCCCCTGTGGTGCACTCTTCATTTTTTTTGCAATGATCAAATTTGCCAAACACCGACTGTCACATGAAGCTGCCAAAGCTGTCAGATCACATAAACACAACTTTCTAAACTCCATGTAGCTAATAAATTAAAACTGACGTACTGAAGGAGAAACCAGTTTACCAATTGATACTGAAAAGATGAGGAACGACAATGAGATCCTTTGTTGAAGAACCATTTTACTCCCTAAAATCAAAACAAAAGTCTTGTATTTAAAAGTTTATTGTGCCTAAACATTTAAGAAACGGATCGTCTTTACCTGATCTTGTGAATGTGAATGAATGTTGGGCTCTCTAGAATCGTCACCATCTGTCACGTTTTGTAGTTTATCAGAACAAGCATCAGCTGGCTTTTTGAAGGCTAGAAGCTCTTTACGTCATATTTACACTTGGACAAACACAAAACAGAGCCAGCTAATATTCAAATTCATTACAGTTTTTGTGTAAATTTAAGATTATGAGATTATGATGAGCCTTCATTTGGGCTTCACGGCACAAATGAAAGCAGTTTCCAATGATGTCAACCACCTCCAGGCCTTTATTTGCCTCATAATCAAACACAACACCCGTCTTTAGGCAGACAAATAAAGGAAAAACTGGCAGAACATTCAGAGTCAATTCACATTTGCAAACTCTTTGTTTCCCTTATGATTTAGATGTGCCTAATGCCAGTAAATGCAATAGTGGACAGAGGAGGAAGAGTTATCCTTGTTAAAGAGATATGTACTCCTTATTTACTCCCCCTAAAGTCATTGACACTGAGGATAATAAATATTTGAATAAAGCCATTATTTTTGTTTTTTATGCACACAAAAGTATTTGCATATCTTGATAATATTCAGATTGAATCATATGATCATGTTGTCTGTTTTAAAGATGTTTTTGGCTTTTTCTGTGCTTTTAACAAGCTAGGAACCTTGCCGTCTATTGAAAATGAAGGAGCTTTCAGATTTTACCTAAAATATATTCATTTCTCTTCTGAAGATGAATGACGGTCTTGGGGGTTTGAAAGAACCAACCCAGGCTCATTCTAACTATGTACACCTATATATATTTTTGGAGAGAGTAAAATACGTCCGAGTAGCTACATTTTTTTTTTGCTGTTTTTGGGAATCCGCTGTGTACTGCTGATCTCACGTAAATCCACCAGAAGTTGCTTTTGACTAACTAATTGACCCCCCCCCCCCCTCCCTTGTTTTGAAAAGCAATCCAGAAAAAGAAAAGCCCCCTAATTTTTACGACATTTTCAGATTTTACCACATTCTCACCCTGTTATTTACTTGGTTTTGTTTTTTGGCTTTTGTCATTGTCTTACCTGGTTCCTGGAACCTTTCTTCTCTGGACTCGAATCCCGTTATCATGGTCAACTTTGCTCTACATCTCAAGTTTGCAGACGTACGCGTCGAGCTACTGGACTAACTGGTAACAGTGGAAAAGCTGTCCATACGGTGGTAAGCGGTCAGCTGGCAAGCGAGAAAAGGAACGGCATCATACCGGCCTGTATCATCCGTTTTAAAGATGAAATGCAGCCCTGGCTACGTAATTTGCGATCTCCAGAAACACATATAGGGCTACGTTTTCAAAACTGGATCAGGTCAAATATGTAGTGGATGTGTGTGCGAGTGGTTGTTGCTAAAAGTGATAATTAGTGAAATTTTACAAACTAATTTCGAGACTAGCACATGATATGATTGATCGCTGCTGGTATCTCATCTGTAATCAGCAATAATCCAATCAGATTGATTAAAGTTTACAATAAACAGACCGATTTCGCCTTACTACATTGCCATCGTTTTGAAAGAATCCCCCCCTTCCACCCCATCTCCTCTTTTTTCTCCCTTTACCAGGGGTAGCTCTCAAGACCTACCTTATCTCAGACCCCCTTAAATGCTTATTGGCCAGGTGGCAGCCCTCGGTTCAATTACCCACGAGTTCAGGGTTCTCTCCCAGGACAGCATGTCAAACCTGCTAATAGCGTCAAGCAATAAAGTGCAACCTCTTGAATTTATAATTTTTAAATTACCCATTACATTGTGGTTATTAACGTCTACCCCTACCCCAACACCTACAACCTAAACCCAGCTGTCACAGTTAATAATGTCTACACCTCCCCAATCCTAAACCCAAATATCACAGTAGCATGGGCGTTACCTTAGTAGGCATTACAGTGTCCACTACATATTGAACCTAATTGAGTAGGTCCACTAACGTCATTGCATCACCGCGCTATCTGCATCTCCTCCGGAGTTTCATTTTTAATTTGTCGACTTTAACTGCAGTTTGGCACTTTCACTTTCATTCATGAAGATTTCATGCATGCCCATCATGACAAACGAGATATTGGATGCAACTATGAACTGCTGGAAGAGTTGTTTTAATGGAAGTTCATACCACATGCTGAATGGAAGAAAAAAACCTCCGCATTTCACGATGCAGGTGTCTGTGGTCTGCACTGATTAGGTAGGTGCAAAGAGTGTCAATCAGTCGTGTGTGTGTCTGGGTGTGTGTGGACTACCCTCTCGCAAAAAGTGGCTTAAAGTCCTACATGACGGTAATAGTTCGATTAAGGTGTTTACATGTATGTACTGCACTTCTGTAATGCGACTAAAATAGGCATACTCCGCATTCGATTTCTCTTTAGTTCGATTTTGACCTTAATCTGATTAAATTAATCATAAATCTCTGTTAACTCTTAATCAGAGTATTATCTTAACTGCATTAAAATCGAATTATTGGTGTCCATGTAAGCGTAGTCAATGAGTGCTTGATAGTGTGATTCGAGTGCACTGTGGTATGAGCGTGTGACTGAAGACAGTGTGATGACAACAAAGGGGGATAAGGCAAACAGCTGGGCAGCGTGAGCCAATAGGAACTGTAGGAATAGAAGCGGGAGAAGAGAGTGAGAGTGAAGCCGCGGTCACACTGGACTTGACCCTCCATAGACTTCCATTCATACGCACTCAAATGCGTCAGACCGGAACGCAGGGTCATGTGTCGAGTTTCGCATTTCGCTGCGGTGCAAAGTTCAAGCTTGGTGAACTCTGACATGCGAAATCTCATCCCTTGACTGCGTGAGACCAATCCAGGATCAAAACATGACCTCTCTGAACAGAAATTTAAAACATGGAGCAATCGCTCGCTTTTTTTAATGTCTAATCATCTTGTTTAATCCCGCCCCTTTTCGCAGCGACGTACGACAGAATTTCGCAAGCTCAAACTCTAGTGTGACTTCGGCTTGAGACTGGCGAAAGGAAAAAAAAGTGATGATCACACAACACAGGAATGTAACATCTACACAGTGTGTTTTTACATATTGTGGTAACAGAAGGTACCACAGAGGAAACCCACAGTCAATATTCTGGAAAGAGCTTCTTCTGGTGGTGGGAGGAATGAGTATCTGCCTCATTCGTTACAGAATCCCCCCTCTATGAACACCTTCTGGTGTTCTTCTCATGGGTCTACCCCTGGGGCGTGGAACAGGGTGATTGGGACGGTGAAATTCTTGCATCAATGATGGATCCATTATATCCTTGGAGGCCACCCAAGATCTCTCTTTTAGTCCATAGCCTTCCCAGTCCACCAAGTACTGCAACTGACCCCCTCTATGGTGTGAATTCATGATCTGACTGAGTATGCAGGTGCTCCGTTGACCTCCAGAGGTGGTGGAGGTTTAAGAGCTGAGGTACCGGGGTCAGCTGCAGGGGGAACTGGTTTCTGGAGGAAAACATGATAGGAAGGAGAAATATGGTAGTTAGCAGGAAGCACTAAACCAAGGGTGCTCAACCCTGCTCCTGGAGATCGACCTTCCTGCTGAGTTCAGCTCCTACCCTGATCAAACACACCTGAACCAATTAATTAGAACATGAGAAGCACTTGATAATTACAGGCAGGTGTGTTTGATATGGGCTGCAACTGAAAACTGCAGGAAGGTCGATCTCCAGGAATAGGGTTGAGCACCCCTGCTCTAAACGGTAGGTAGCTTCATTACTTTTCAGAATTTGAAAAG